>PGIR01000077.1:0-172167 GCA_002812735.1 Scedosporium dehoogii
TTTTTTTTTTTTTTTTTTTTTTTTTTTTTTTTTTTTTTTTTTTTCAACTTAGAACGACTTAGACAAGAGGATGTGTTCTCCTTTATAGTTTCTCGGTTTCAGCTGAAGTTTGACTAGTTCCTGCGCAAATGAAAACTAAACTTACTTCGAATGCTTTATGCGTGTCAAGCTGCCGCTGATGCTCTTAATATGACTACCGAATCCGTCTGGTCACTCTCCCCGTTCGACCTTCGACCACACCTATGAGTCGTAGGTCAGCATCTTGGAAATGGTCATTGGGGACGCCATCTCTATTATGCATGTTCTTGAATTAAAAATATAGGTAATGGATGAGGGCCTATCGCCATCAAGTTCTATGTACAGTATTAGAACATAGGAAAGATTACCACGTAAAAGCTAATCCCAGGCAATTAGACCATCATTCAATACTACATGATAGTAAAATGCCCCCCCTTTCTGTCCCGTCGATCCATCCGCATTCATTTCTTGCTCCCTTGACCAGATCACGGTGCCCCCAAGGGGTTCTCCGTACGCCTCACGTAGACGTTGAGAAGCCAGGTAGGCCGCCAATCCCAAGGGGTAAGTAGGGGTCCCACGTCCCACGGCGGCCAGGCTCAGCATCTTGTATCCAGATGCTCCCTAAGGGCTAGGCAGGCTCTCTTAGCAGCCTCCATGGCACTAGTCCTCTCTGGTGTATCTCGTGTACCTGGCCCCTTTTGCCAAGCAGTCCGACGTCTTTCCAGAGTACGGACGCATCTTGAGGCTCGATGGTCTCATGGCTAGGTCGTTTAGAGCGTCAAGTCGCCGTGATTTTCCAGAGAGGATGGAGGCAGTCGCAGAGCGATTGACGGGTAACAAGGTCAAATCTTGAAAAGTCGATATCGATTTCGAACGGGTAGTGCGAGAAGTATGGGGTATCCAGAATTATAAAGGGTTCAGTATATACAGAGAACTAAGCAGCCCACGGTCCGAGTGAATAGCGCGGTGCTAAGTGGGTAGACAGTTGACAAGTAGGAGAGGCATTATGGAATGAATCAGGATTGATGATGAGGTGACACATTCATGGTGTTTTTCCGCGCTTCCGGCCATCCACCATGTCGTCTTCGAAAAGAGCCTTCAGGCTGCCCAAAGACCACGAACCAGAAGTGAGGTAGATTAGAACCAACCAAGTCGAGATTAGATGCACGAGATGATGCAGTCGGTAAGCGTAGGTGATGCCGTAAACTCCAGCGTAGAATGCGGTCCCAATGAACAAGGCTCCTGTGACGTGCCGTAGACGACCCGTGACTCGGGGAATCATCTTCCCAGTGGTCATATTCTCGACAAGAAGAATGAAGGAAATAATGGAGAGGACATTATGGTGAGAAGAGAAGGGCGTAAGCCACTGAACCGCAAGATTTCTGAGCCACACGGCCAGAATTGGCAGGTTGATAGGCAAGACCCAGAGCATTAGTAGAAGTATAGAGTGCGCATAGTTGTAGAAATTGTAATTCATCATTTGATTATGATTCGAAAAGGTTCGCAGTGCGCGGATGGTGGTGATGAGCTGCACAAGACAAGCGACGAGATACGCGAACTGATATGGGATGAATGTCGACACGAGAAGTAAAAGAATACCCGTTGTTATCGCTCGGCGTTGTGGAGACGTTGGCGAGAACAGGCCAGGAGATGAGGTTCCTTTGCGTGCTTCATCAGTACTGCTAGAGTTTCGGGTGAAAAAGCCGCAAACGACCGCGGTAATCTGTGTGAGTAGAAGCGTCATGTAGTGAAGTCCAGCGCAGACTCCGACACTGACACCGGCGATGATCGGCACAAGGAACCAGAAGAAAGGATCACTCATGCCAGTCACGCTGTCATTCTGGCAAAAGTCGACCCCGGAGGTGCTGTTCGTTCCGCTTCCTGGGTTAATGGTCCTCGTCGCTCCCCAACCGGAGACTGATAGTATTGTCAGACAGATTACGGTAACTAGGAAGGACCCTCGGAGAGAAAGATCTAGGGCTTCGGTGAATGACACGAAAACACCAGTCTCGTCGTACAGTTGGAACTGCTTCGCGAGGACAAGGGCCACGATTAACAGTGGGAAGGCCGCGAAGACAGTTCTATATCGCATGTATAGCTTGCCAAGGCTCCCTAGAACGTCTACCTCGAGTTTGATATGTATCTCGGATTCGCATGTAGGGTCCGCCCAAATCTGAAAACTAAGGCCTCTATCGTCATCGTCGTCATCGTAGGGCCGAAGTGGAGGCGGGACGAATGGGGAAATTCCGTGAATGCTAATCTCCGCGGTTCTGGCATTGACGAAAAACTTGGACTCATATGGCCGACTCAGGTACTGCCTGACTAGTGGGGAGAAGAGCTCGGTATTCCTAGCACATTTCTGGGACTCGATATGCAGGTTATAGGCGAGCAGACTAGACTCGATGGCAGGAATGCGAATGTGCGAAACGGTTGACCGATTTGGCAGCAGGCTGAGGGTCAGGCCGAAGGCGAGCAAGTCTTCAAGGACGACGTCTTTCGTTCGCACAGAGCCGGCATGATCCGCAAACTCGGCCAAAACAAATCCATCTGTAGGCGACGTCGACTTGTCTAGAACAACAACAAACTGATGGTCTGCTAGATCCTCCGCGTTGTATTCCAGGTAGGAAAAATGATGATTTTGCGGATCCTGAGCCGGGGTGAATGGGTACTTTGAAGATGGAGTCGAGCGGGGCAGTATGATGAGATCGGACGCTGCACTGTTGCAAACAAACTTGGCAGACTCGTCGCCGTCCATCGAAAGATCAACGTTTATCGGGAGTGTCAAGGTGGATTGGCCAGGCTGAGGCGGGACAACACTACAGAGAAGCACTTCTAAGTTACCACTACCCCCCGGGGAACTCAAGGGGACATCGGAAAGGAAGGTAAATCGTGTACTCTTGGGGGAACCGGGAGGTTGCACGGGCAGAAGGTAGGCTCTAGGTTTCGAATCGCTACCGAGCTGTCTGATTGTAAGCCTTTCCCCATCAGGGATGACTGTATTGGAGCTGTCGCCAAGGGTGAGAAGCGTCGACGGTGCTTGGTAAGGTAGGGTCTTCTCAGCATCCGGCTCCAAGCCAGTCAAGAACCACTTTCTGAAAACCCTCATCCTCTCGGCGCGAGGTTTAGTCTGAGACGCTCTGTTCACATCCACGATATCATACAGGGCTCGGGTGGCAACTTTCCGGAACTGGTCGCACCACAGAATCGCCTGGTGATCCATACTCGTCCAAACGGTCGGAATAGTAGTTGTAAAGACTGTAAATCCATGAGTTTCGGGGACCATCGACTCGATGCTAGCGTAATCGGATGGGACGACAGTATCCAAACCGCCTCCGGCTATGGACACCAAAGTGACGTGCCATAGTGGGTTATTATTGGCCCATTTTTCTGCGTAGGCGTTCCTCCAGTACGAGTTTATGGTATCGTATATTTGCACGATTTGACCATCAAACGTGACCGGAGCCTGGGAGTGAGGCGCAGACATGGTGATGATTGTGTTGATGGAATTAGACTGGTAATTAGGCATGACGAGCATGGTTCGTGCAACAACTCCGCCCATCGAGTGGCCCAGAACAATAACGGAGGTCGGGTCGGGGGTATCGGAGGGTCGGGGAGACATTCGCGGATCCATATACAGCGAGAGAATGTAGCGAATTGCTTCATTCAGATACTCGGCTTGATCGAGGAGAGTCTGACCGTGGAAGGCTGTGATGTCTTCGTTGAAGTCGACGGTGAAGAAGTCAAGGTTGCGGGTACCCGCGGCGATTGCCGCCTCGTCATTCCGGATAACATCGTTGAAATAATTCGAGGCCTCCGCAGCGATCGGGCGTACTTGTTTGTAACTCCCGGCGTTTCCGGGGACAAACAGCACCGGTATACCTCTCAACTACATGGGTGGGCGCCGGAGGAGTTAATGACCACGGCACGGGTTTGGGGGGAAGGACAACGAAAGAGAGGGAGGGATGTATCTCCGGGAAGCGCGCACCTTGTCATCATCGACCGTCTGCTCGCGGTAGAGGTAGAGAGAATACTTGCTAGCAAAACGTGTGTGTTCGGTGTCGAATTCGCTGAACTTGATATAGCTGGGCCGCATGTAGGACATTCGGCAGCCCTTGGGATCAAGCTGCCGGGTAACCAGGGAATAAAGGATGGCTGAGAGCAAGCCAAGTCCAATGACAGACACCAGCAGGATGAGAGGGGTGATTGACCATAGCCCGCGACGTAACCTGGTATTAGATATCGAGGTGGAAGAATTCAAAGAAGGCGAACCCTTGACGTCGCGAGCGAGGGCGTTCGGTTTCGTGGTAGCGGCGAAAGGGGGGTCGGCGGAGCCATTGCGATCTTTCGATACTTTCCAACTAATGTTGGTTGAGCGTCTACTCCTCGCAGCAGAAGAAGGGGAGAGCGGAGTATCCGGCTGGGGGCCGTCGTTGGACGGGGCCGTTTCGTCGAGAGATTCCGGCAGCGGTTTGTCGTGGTCGACAGAGGATCCGTCAGCGTCTTTAGAAGACGCAGACGGCCGGCCCTTCATGGGGGCAGAAGGCTCCGTATAGTAGGAGTCTTCACGTTGCCGGCGATGAAGGTTTGAGGAGGGAGGGGGGAGGGAGAGAAGGTGCCGAAATGGCGAAAGCGAAGGCGGAGTGAAGGGGGCGGAAGAAAGAAGGAGAAGAGGAGAGGCGAGAATTATTACTTCGTATGGTTGAATTAACCAGGATAGCTTTGGGACTCTTCGGAGACGAAGGTACAACTGTACATGTGTAGTGTACGAAGCACTGTACCTGGGAAATTGTGGGAGGGTGGGACTAGCAGAGGCGTGTTATTATTGCGACATGGATTCCAGCCAGTGGCCACTGACAGCGCTCGCTAGGCTTAGCAGATTACCATTGAGGAAAAACGTTTGGCTGCATGTGGATTCTGGAATGTTGGTTTTGGCAATGGTTCTTGTACCTGCCGCCGTAGTGGATTTCAGAATTAATACATGAGATTAATACCTCAGGAAAGGTGGGTGAAGCAGAGCAGAACACCGAAACGGCGCTTTTGGGGCAGATTTCCTAGACAAGCTGAGAGCACGCAGACAAGACGGCAGAGTTGCGAGTAACAGGACGGGTTTTCAAGGATGATCGATAACTGCGGGAGTCTTCGAGTATCAAGGGACACACCACCCACTGGGGCTGGCCACTGCCCACTGACCATTGTCCACCGTCCATTTGCAACGATACATTGATCAATTGATCCTCTCCCCTTAGCTCTCGCTTTGTTATGATTGGCCGTTGCTTGGTAATAGCCGGGCTACACGCACGCCATGCCCTCGATTCGAATCTTGACTCTGCAATGAGGATGCAGTGCAGTGGCAGTGGGGACGATGGACAAATTCACTGCACAAGCATTATCGATTCATTATGAGGCCCGCAGACGGGCGAGCTCAAATCCGCCGCATTTTCTAGCACCTTATTCTTTTCCTCCGGAGGCTCAACATTGCATTTTCAACGGAAAGGATGTTTAGCCCTTCGGCCTCAGGTTAGGAACAGCGCTGGCTGTAGTGCCATGATACTGCTTTGTACTCCGTAGTAGTACCGAGTAGCCCAAATCTGCGCGTGCTGTCAGAATCAAGCCAGACAACAATTTGAAGCTCTATGTTACAAGTTTACTTCAACGACTAAGTCACCATGTCTCAACTTTGCTTGCAGTTAGGTCTGGTCGTCGGTCGTCGGTCGTCAGTCATCAATCAACGTACCCCGCAGCCACGAGAACGAAGTCTGTTCACATTCCATTTCATGAATGGCGCTTTCATCGTGCGATTATCACCCATACCTTGGGTAAAGGCAGGGTTGTGAAGAAGTCGGAAATTCGTCCGAAAAAACCCATCCAGTCCCCAGTTGGCGGGCTGCACGTGCGAACTGCCCCATGGAGATACGAGAAAGACTTTATAGCCACGCAGCAGCCCACCCTGGATGCGGTGGATGGGGTCTGTTGTCTTTGGAGAGAGCGCTCGGGTCATCAATTTATCAAAGCCCTCTGTACTTCGTACTTGTAGGATTTAACTTGCTGCGTGTAAGTATCCCGAATCTCCAAACGCCCAGCCCAGCCCGCCATGCCTCTGAATTCTGATTATCACCATCGATTTAACCTTCACCAATTAAACCAAGATAACAGAGACAGCATCCGAAGTTCCCATCCGCGCCAGGACAGAATGGTCTAAGTAAATGCACGATTCGTTCCTACTATTGTAACTTCCAAGCATACCTGCAACCAGAAAGGCGGATTTCCCCCAGTTCAGATAGTCATAAGATTGGTGCGAACGGCCAATACGCCGTCAGGGCTCGGAACTTGCATTTCGTGATGTTGTTCCTCTCCTCTTTTGATGGAACAAAGAAGAACGGAAGCGGCTACGATCGACTCCCGACCTCGATATTACGAAGTACACGACTTCGTACTTTCTTGGACCTGATGTACATTACTTCGTACAAAGTTGAGCAATAGAATAGAGAAGTTGAATCTTTCAATTCTCGATTGATGGGCTTGCATGTACCAAGGTACCTTGTGCCAAGTACGAAGTACGAAGTACGAAGCACGATTGACAATGCAGATTGCAGGGCGTTGGAACGACTCCACTCCTCCTGACTAAGCCCCTTACCACCCACCTTGACCCGCCGTTGCAACGCACGCTTTGGCCAGGCTCCAATTGGACCAAGCCAAGTCCAAGTTCAACCATTCAGACTCGACCTGTTGCGACGCGCCGACCCGAGCCTGCGCGTTGCCAAATTCAGAGTGTGAACTATGAACGATGACGACGAAAGGATCGGATGAGTGAGCTCTGAATATCATCAACCGAGATTGTTAATGGCACTTTGACTACTCGTACAAGGCTGCCCTTCTCCAGTCCCAAATCTAGGCACCCATCTCAAGCGGCTGGCTATAACTCGAATAGAGCCATTGATCCATTCCTTCCGCGAGTTTACTGCACTCGCCATGTACCTGTTCTCACTCTGCAAAACGCACCTTTGCCATAGCATTAAACTCATCTCCAACATTTAACTTACACCGGACTCCTTTCTCCTTTGGCCCAAGTATTTTTTTTTCTTTTTTTCTTTTTTCTTGCCGGATAAACATGGCTACGATTAAACCAATAGATAGTTCTTCTGTAAGTAGTCGTCAATCTGAGCTATCTCTAACCACAAATCTCTCTCTAACAGTTGAGATGTGTAGATCCACCGCATCCAGTCTGGTCAGGTCATAGTTGATCTTTGTTCGGTTGCAAAGGAGCTTGTTGAGAATAGTGTGGACGCTGGTGCGTCAAGCATAGGTACTTGACATACCCATTACCTCCAGGCCATATCGCCACTAACCAGGGATCTTCCCCAGAGGTCCGGTTCAAAAACCAAGGGCTAGACTCGATTGAAGTTCAGGATAATGGGAGCGGGATAACTTCCGACAACTATCAGTCCATAGCACTGAAGCACTATACTTCGAAGCTCTCTGTTTACGATGACCTCTCTGACCTGCAGACGTTTGGCTTCCGTGGCGAGGCCCTTTCGTCATTGTCTGCGTTAAGTCACTTATCTATCATTACTTGTGTGGCAGATGATGCTCCAAAGGGGTCTAAGTTGCAGTTCGCCTCATCAGGAGCCCTTGAAAGCACATCGATAGTGCCTGCAAAGCAGGGAACAACCGTCATCGTCGATAATCTATTCCACAATCTCCCGGTCCGTCGCCGAGAGCTGGAGCGCCATATCAAGAGAGAATGGGCCAAGGTCATTTCCCTTCTCAACCAGTATGCTTGCATATTGACTGGCATCAAATTCACCGTCTCCCAGCAACCGACGAAGGGAAAGAAGATCGTGCTCTTCTCCACGAAAGGAAACCCTACAACCCGCGAAAACATAGTCAATATCTTTGGCGCAAAAACGATGACCGCCCTAATACCTTTGGATCTTATATTGGAAATGGAGCCCACAAAATCACAAACATTGTCGCGGCGTAGCAAGGGCACGCCAACCTCACATTATGTTATCGTTAAGGGATTTGTCTCCCGCCCGGCCCATGGGGAAGGCCGTCAGGCCCCCGATCGCCAAATGTTCTTTGTCAACGGACGTCCTTGTGGCCTGCCCCAGTTCGCCAAGGTCTTCAACGAAGTCTACAAAGCCTTCAATTCTTCCCAGTCCCCCTTCATTCTCGCCGACATACAGCTCGATACACACCTATACGACGTAAACGTCAGCCCGGATAAGCGCACAATCCTCCTCCATGAGCAAGGTAGCATGTTGGAACATCTAAAGGAGTCTCTCAACGCTCTCTTCGAAGCACAGGACTACACAGTTCCCGTATCCCAGCTAGCGACTCAAAAAACACACTCTCTAGCCAGGACAAGTGTGACGGCGCCGTCATCGTTCAACAGGGCTACAGCTGGCGATGAGTCCAGCCTTGCCACCCCTGAGCCTTACCGACTTAGCAGTGACCCTGAGTTACAAAATGCCAGTAACGTTTCTGGGATCGAGGGGGCCTCCTTAGCTGTCCGTGGATCCATCAAGGCATTATTTATGTCTTCGCGATCTAGCCAAGCTTCGAGTGTGGAGAGTAGCCCGATGCCAGACGCCAAAGCCGATACGTCTTCTAGAGTGCCAGAGGGGCTGGAGGACACCCCCAAGCCAGAAGACCCTGATAACGAGAACCCTAGAAGCGAATCCATCACAAGCCGTTCAGGCAATCTGAACGAGGCTTGTGCTGCATCTCCTCGAGGTCATTCCAGCCCAGGGCCTGACGCTGAATTATCTGGACAACCTGAGAGAAACGCCCATCTACGCTCCCAAGAGGGCCATGTATACTCGAACGATTCTCCGATAGACTCCACCGCGGCCAATTCTCACCATCAATCTCGCAAACGGACGACTCTAGACACAGCGACTTCTTCATCATCCAAACGTCATCGCATCGACTCTACAACTGTGTCCACTCCCAGCCCAGTATCCGCGCCAAAGCATCGAACCGCGGCCCCCTCAGCCGTACCAAGTTTTGGTGGGCGGCTCTCCCAATTATTTTCAGCTACCGCAGGAAACGATGGTTCTCAACGATTAAAAGCACTGGGGACGACAAGGCGTGATAATGTTGCGGAAGACGAGCCCGAAGTAGAATCAGAATCTGAAGCGGAACCTATCGTGACTGGGATTGACGAGGGCTCGCACGGCGAACAGTATGCTGACACCGGAGCGTCAGAGGCTATCATGGATGAGACCATGGACCCAGGGATAGAAGGCAGCCCAGAAAGAATGATTTTGGATGGAGAACCATCGATCGAACGGGATGAAAGTCCGCCAGTAGTTGCTGAAAATAAGCAAACGCGGCCTGTCACGATAAGAAACGTAGGCAGAAGAAAAGATGCCACGCTTCAGTACGAGCAGCGCTTGCTTCTGGATGCGGAAAGCCTAGGAGCGAGGGTGGCTGCCTGGAGTAGGTGTTTCAATGAAACCACCCAGTCAGCCTCTGCCACACCGCAAGAAGAGAACGATCCTGAAACCAACGATGCGGAACAAAAACTGACCCTCACGATATCCAAAGGCGACTTTCACAAAATGAAAATTATCGGGCAGTTTAACCTCGGCTTCATCTTAGCCGTAAGGCCAGCGGGCGAGGAAGATGATGATGAAAAAGTGGCTGAGAGACGTGATGAACTTTTCATCATCGACCAACACGCCTCCGACGAGAAGTATAACTTCGAACGCCTCCAGTCATCGACCGTAGTCGAATCGCAGCGTCTCGTACACCCGAAAACACTAGATCTAACTGCTCTCGAAGAAGAGATCGTTCTCAATAACCTGCGAGCCCTCGAAGCGAACGGTTTCAAAGTGATTATCGATGTATCAGGGGACTCTCCTGTCGGCGCAAGATGCCAACTCCTCGCTCTTCCGCTCAGCAAAGAGACCACGTTTACAATTGCCGACCTGGAAGAACTCATCTCCCTGCTGGGAGACAGCCACGCGACCTCTGATACCACGGCCGTGCCCAGGCCATCAAAGGTACGGAAGATGTTTGCCATGCGAGCGTGCCGTAGCAGCATCATGATTGGCAATCCCCTACAGCACCGGAAGATGGAAAAGGTTGTGAGGCATATGGGCGAGCTCGACAAGCCGTGGAACTGCCCTCACGGGAGACCGACAATGCGGCATCTTTGTAGCATGGATGCCTGGGACAATCGGCGATGGGTTGGAGATTGCGGCCCGGCAACTTCGGGCCTTGGCCTTTCATGGGCCGACTACATCGGTGAGTAGCGAAAAGGCCGATGGACGACTTACTCGCTATCCCAGGGCCCAGAGCTCTTCATCTATGCCATTGACAGGATGATCTTGCGTTGGATAACGAGAGAACAAAAGTTGCTGGGTAAACGCGGCTTCACCTAGGGTTAATATAATAAAAAGAAATGTTTCATACGCTTCCATTTCATCTTTGCTCTCTAACTCCGACCTTATTCGTACATGCGACATAACAAGCTAATCCGGCAATAAAATCACTAACAACAAGACAAAAGCAAAAGATCCATCAACCTCATCCTGAAATCGAGAACCTGCCCCCATCCCAACCGCTCGATCTCCAACCCAGTCCGTCCCCAAGTTTTAACCCAATTACCTTTCCCTTCTGGTCAATCGACCATATGCAAATATCAAAACGCCGGGAGTGTGTGAAAAAGACTCTTCCTCAATCACCATACCTAGACAATCTCTCGTAGGCACGACCAGCCCTCCCCTCTTCGGCGGCCTTTCCGCTGACATTTCGTCGGCCGAACCGGGAAGCCGCGTGCGCATCGTAATCGTTACCAGATGAGACCTGGCGATTGCTTCCCACCATGATCGGTGGGGTCGCGGGCTTGAGCTCTCCATAGGGCTTCGAGTAAAAGGCACTCTCCGGCTGGATGGAGCTATTCCTGTACCCGGAATTACGCGTAGTCGGCGCGCCTACGGGTCTCTCGTCGGTGATGTCTATGCTACCGCTCATGGTGCGCTTGTTGAGGCTTGTCTCCGAGAGAACATTGGATGGGAAGGCGTAGTAGGGCGTCTTTGGCCTCGGCGGCGTCGAAGGGTTAAG
Source organism: Scedosporium dehoogii (assembly GCA_002812735.1). Classification (NCBI taxonomy): domain Eukaryota; kingdom Fungi; phylum Ascomycota; class Sordariomycetes; order Microascales; family Microascaceae; genus Scedosporium; species Scedosporium dehoogii. Next base: position 11,092 of record PGIR01000077.1, read on the forward strand.
ACGAAGAGGATTAGGGTGCTGGTCATACGCTCCTCTACTATCCTCGCAGTCACTACCAGTGAGGATATTCTCATCCCTCTCAGCCTCGCCGGCCGAGTCATCATAGGTGTACGGTTGGTTGAGGATCTCGTAAGACTTGCTTGCTCTGTCTCGTTCTTGGGCGGCCAGGGCTCGGTTTCGTTGCTGGGTGCGGGAAATCAGCGAGTCGGTGGCATGCCATGTCTCCGTAAACTTGCCCGCTCTCGGCTGCTTGCTCGATCGGGGCGAGTCGTTATCGTAGGAGTTCTCGAAATGCGGCTCATCGACAGGCACTCCGACATATGATCCTCGGTTCGAAGAACGGGAGGCGGGCATGGATGCACGCTTGACATCTACCGAACATGTTGAATGCCTTGGCGATGACGTTCCAGGTATTATCTGATAGTGGCGGCTTGGCAGGTCAAGGCGAGAATCCCTACTACCAAACGTCACAGATGAACCGGCACGCGTATGGTGGAATGGGACGGTCGGTCCGCGGCTTTCCGACGACGTGGACAGTCGCTTCTCCGATGAGTAGTCCGTGTAGATCGTGGAAACTGAAGACTTTGCTTTCTTGTGCCGCGAACGGGCCGTTAGGTGCTCCTCTAGAGGGTTCATATCCGGAGGCATGAGAGTAATCTTCCTAAACATAATGCCGAGCCAGATGGATATGCAGAGAGACACGGTGTGCAAGCCGCCGGACGACAAAAGAAGATAGTACAAGACGAGGGAGAATGTCTCCACAAGGTCCTTGTCGGCCAGGATGGTGGACCACTCGGGGGATTTATCGTTAACAACCTTGGCGCCAAAAGCATAAACCGGCACGACGCAGAGATCAGACAAGGCCGCAAAGAGTTGGTAGGCGGCGGAGGACGACGGAGTACGGCCGCCGGCGGGACGGGCGAGGTGGTAGACGGCGTAAACACAGTGGATGGCTCCCAGTCCGGACTAAGACCCAGTTAGCTATGCGCCCCGCAAGGTTATCGAGCTTAAAGTTTGGAAGATTAGATTTACCATGATCCGCAGAACCCACGAGGTCTTGTTGTCGATCCCAGAGATGAGGATCATCATGGCCAAGATTCCTAGGTTAGCAACGAGGGCTAGAAGCCGGAGGAATAGCTGAACCCAGCGCATCCACACAATCCATTGTTTCGTTTGTCGGCTCATCGGTTTATAATTCGACGATCTGTAGCTCAGAGGAACTTGGGCACTTTGCGCAAGTGGAGATGTGGTCAGTATCCCTTATTTTCTGTGGCAAAATAAGCAAACCACTTACTCAGGGTGCCGGTTGAATGAAACGAGCGGCCCTTTCGGCTTTGGTTTCTTGGGTTTTGGCTCGAAGCTTGCCCTGGTGACAGCTTTTGGGTCGAAAGGCTTAGTGGGAGACATTGGGTCGTAGCGTTCGACGCCGTCGAGGAACGGCTCTCGAGGCGGCGGCATCACGTAGAAAACAGACAGTTCTGTAGCTGGCAATACAAGGTAAATGGTAGAGCGGGCCGTAAAGCTGGTTGGAGAGGCTAAATAAAGTCTCGCCTTGATGGTTCGGAGGGGGAGATGGTGAGAAAGGCCTACACCATCCAATCGGTAGGGTTACTTCGTGTTATTGTCACTTTGTAAATGATTTAGATTGTTGATGGATGGGGCACGGTTGCACGGCGGAAGCTCGAGTTTGAGATACGTCAACAGGTAGTATCACACCTCGGTATAATACGAGGAAGCGTGGTCAAGCCTGTCACCACAGCAACCAGTTCCGTTGTCAACACTCCCCGCCAAAGCTCCAAGTCTTAGCGCATCTCAGCTCTGGAGCAACACGGGAGGTGACTAATACAAATATGCACCAGACCCGAATTGTGATTCTTCGTTTGAGAGATGCCGGGCAGAAAGAGAAACTCCAACGCCCCATTTAAAGAACATCGCGCATCGTCCGAGCTCGAGAACTGACGTGCAATGAATAATAAATGCTATAGTATATATATAACAAGCCCAGACATATACTGGCAGAAGGAGGAATAAAAATTTGTATATACGTCTATGTATAAAATGCAAACAGCTCGCTCGCGGGTCGCTCCCAGGATCGAATCCAAGTTGCTTCCCACGAGCTACGAAAATTGCAATTTTCTAACCTTCTGAGCGCTCCAATGACCACTTGGCCACTGGTCGTAGTGTCACCACTGCTTGAGCTGCTCGGTTAAAAGTTCCTGCCGTGCGCTCGTATATAAAGTTATGATGGGGGAGTTGTGGAGTTGGAGTCTGGGAAGGAACAAGTCGATTCAAGCGCCTTCTCTACACACTACATCTTGAGATGTGTGTACCTTGCATGGTGTGCCTCGCAAAGACAACCCGGGACGGCATATGCTTAAGCGTCCGTTCACGGCACCGAGACCCATCAACGGCGTGCCTCAACCTCCAGACCATTCCGGTGGGCCACTTCCGGGAACATATAAAGTCTAGATACCCTGACTCTGACACTTAGAAAGCAAGACTCATGCCCACATGAACATCTCGGGAATATATATAAGTCAGAAGTTACTTATCGAGGCATTACAATTGTAACCGTTGAAGAACCAATGACCGGATCCTCAACTTATGTAACTTGAATTGCATTTGATCCGTCAATTTTTCAATTGCTAGAGCAGAGAGTCCGTGACGACTTGAGGCAGGATTGAAAGTGCACCCTGATTTATTAGAGCATCAAAGTCGATGAGTCAGCCGCTGTATAAGAACGACAATTATTTACTTCCTCAACTTGACGCTTCAATCGAATCCGACTTCCATCCGGTCTTGGCGCAAAGGACCTCCATTGTAAGGCTTCGTAAGTAGTTTTCGGTATTATCACATTTTTTCATGGACATCAGTGACTCACTGGGTTGAATGCTTCTAAAGGTCCCGTAAATCCAGTCATTTGTGAAGATCAATTGTTTCCGTTGAGAACAACAATTGGTCAGTTTCACTCCCAAACGGACAATTGGAAATTACTTCTATGCTATCTTTATAGTGGTGGTTCAAGGGTCTTATTTCGGTATGAATAACATCTCCAGAAGTGTCAAGCCCTGGGTTTGTTCGCCTTGCAAACTTGCGCGAAGATGCCTGTCCACCACTAGAACGGTTGCGGCCGGCAACCCGGAGACACCATTTCGGATGGCTATCATCGGATCTGGGCCGGCAGGTTTCTATACAGCATACAAGGTGATGGCCCGGATTCCACAGGCAAAGATAGACATGTACGAGGCTCTTCCGGTTCCGTACGGTCTTGTAAGGTTCGGGGTGGCTCCTGATCACCCAGAGGTTAAGGTTTGTGCAAAACTAGAGGGCAGCTCGCCTTGCTTTGTTCATTCACATGGATCCGATAGCCGTCAGCTGCTAACCTCCGTTTATAGAACTGCCAGGAAAAGTTTGAAGAAGTCGCCTCATCTCACAACTTCCGGTTTCTGGGCAACGTGTCTGTCGGTAATCCGCTGGCCACCCCCGGAAGTAGCAAGGTTGATCTTGCGACTATACTCAGCCACTACCATGCAGCAACCTTCGCTTATGGTGCGGCAGAGGATCGCGTTCTAGGTGTCCCAGGAGAGAACTTGAAAGGGATCTTCTCCGCCAGAGAGTTTGTGGGATGGTATAACGGCCTTCCGGAGCATGCGGGTCTAGACCCAGATCTCGAGTCTGGAGATACCGCCACGATCATTGGCCAAGGAAATGTGGCTCTCGATGTGGCTAGGATTCTTTTGACTGATGTTGATACCCTGCGGAAGACTGATATCACTGAGGAAGCATTGGATAAGCTATCCCGGAATAGAATCAAGAGGGTGAGGGTCGTGGGGCGAAGAGGCCCGATGCAGGTATGTTAACAACTGTCCACCTGCCCACCAAACTCAAAGAGAGTGTTCTAATACTTGTGTCAGGCCGCATTCACCATCAAGGAGGCCCGGGAGTTGATGAAACTCCCAAACGTGGCCTTCCAACCAATTCAAGAAGGCCTTATCCCATCCGACCTTTCCAGTCTTCCAAGGCCAACAAAGCGACTCATGAGCCTCCTCCAGTCAGGATCAGGCACTATCTCGTCTACAGCAGACAAGAAATGGTCCCTGGAATTTTGCCTAACCCCTAATAAGTTCGTGGCCAACGGGAGTGACCCCAACCGTCTAACCAGCGCCATCTTTGAACGAACGGCTCTTTCTTCGGTGTCAGATCCACACGCAAGCGCTGCCGGGACCGGGGAACTCGTTGAGTTCGAGTCGTCGCTTGTGTTTAGATCTATAGGCTATAAATCTCTAGCATTGCAAGGATTTGAAGAGGCCGGGATTCCGTTTGACCATAAGCGGGGCGTGATCTTGAACGATGGTCTAGGGCGAGTTGTTCGAGACATCACGGTAAAGCAACCTGTCCCTGGAATTTATTGCGCCGGTTGGGTTAAGCGGGGCCCCACCGGCGTAATTGCTTCTACGATGCAAGATGCCTTCGCCACGGCCGATACGATCGTGGAAGACCTCAGCACTGGCGCACCTTTCCTCAACTCCGGGGCCAGGTCTGAGCTTGCCGGATGGGAAGGAGTTAAGGCGGACACCCCGAGTGGCAATCTCCCTCGCGTCGTTAGTTGGGAGGACTGGCAGCTCATTGATCGGGTTGAGAAGGAAAGAGGTGCTGAAACCAACCGGGAGCGAATCAAGTTCACGAACACCAGAGATATGCTCACTGTTCTGGATTAAACCATCCGGACCGAATCTATTCACTACTCTACATGCTAGGGATGTGTTGTAATAATATCATGATATATAGACATATAAAATAGACTACGCCTTCTTCTCAATCTTATTAAGCTCCTCGGCGAGCTTTGGTACTTCAGTAAAGAGGTCACCAACAAGGCCGACATCGGCAACCTGGAAGATGGGCGCATCCGCATCCTTGTTAATCGCCGCGATAACCTTGCTGTCCTTCATACCAGCCAAGTGCTGGATGGCACCCGAAATACCAACGGCCAAGTATAATTGGGGAGCGACAACTTTTCCGGTTTGGCCAACCTGGAGACTGTTATCGGCGTAGCCACTGTCGACAGCCGCGCGGGAGGCACCGATGGCGGCACCTAGGGAATCGGCGAGGGGAACCATAATCTTGTCAAAGTCTTCCTTGGACTTCAGACCACGGCCACCCGAGACGACCTTGCTGGCCGTCGCCAGATCGGGCCGGTCAGACTTGGTCAAGTCTTCAGACAGCCACTCAGTAGATGTCTCGGCCTTGGGGTCCGCACCATCCTCAACGGTCGCGGAACCGCCCTCTACGGCGGCGGCGGGGAAGGCAGTGCCTCGGACGGTGATGATCTTAAGGGGGTCGGAAGACTCGACTGTCGCGATGGCGTTACCGGCGTAGATGGGGCGCACAAAAGTGTTCTCGTTCTCGATAGCGGTAATGTCCGAAATCTGCTGGGTGTCGAGGAGAGCGGCCACGCGCGGCAATACGTTCTTGCTAAAGGCTGTGTTTCCGGCGATGACATGTGTATAGCCACCCTTCTTGATGTTCTCGACTAGGAGCGGGGCGAAGGTCTCAGGAATACCCTAAATGGAGAAATGCATTCCAATTAGCTACCGATAGTCAAGAAAAAAAAAATCTAGACATCAAATAGAACTAGGTAGAAATCTATGAGTGCCATGGTGTAATTGATCTGTCAGTACCTTTTCGTAGGCGTTGTTTGACACCTTAACGACCTTCTCGATTCCAGCAACCTTCGCAGCTTCTTGGGCGGCCCCGCTCACATCACTGCCAGCGATAAAGGCATGAACCGAACCTCCGAGCTTCTTCGCAGCTGTGATAGCGCTCAGTGACCCCTGGTTCAATTGGCCATCTCGCTGCTCGAGAATCGCGAGAGTGGATAGCAGAGAGGCAGAGTTGGGGGTGCGGAGGGCGGAGTGAAGACCGCGGCTCACATTGCCGAGGGACGGCCGAATCGAATTGAAAAGCATCGTAACCGGGTTCGCCCTCTTGCGCTGGGCTAGGTTGCCGCTCGAAATAAGGTGGAAATGGCCAGCGGTGGGGATGAGGAAGAGGCGAAGAAGGAATCCTCAAGGCTGGGTGTCTGGTGGACGTATGCTTGGAGTTCTTGAGAGATTTCAAGGGCCCTGGAAAAGCTAGGACGAGGGTGCGCTTGTTCGCGGCCCGAGGTCACGCTGACCCGCTCACCGTGGCTCAAAGTTCATTCTGCACGCCGATATACTTCCGGTCGATTGTACCGATTTAGTGCGATCCTATGGTATTTTATCGACTTCGCAGTGTGAACGTGGATAATCGGCGGCTCAATTCCGGAAGTCCATCACAGTCGGATATACAATAATCCGCTTCCCCGAGTCTTGTGTACGAAGTACACAGTGAAAGGTTTAGTACGAACTCCCATTGATGTTACGGGTCAATGCGCCTGTCCAATACCTCCACACTGTGTTACGTACAGTGCCTGCGTCACATTGGAGCCAGTCAGTGTTCATTTTCCCCCTTCACCAAAGGCGCGCCAAAATTTCATACTCAAACGCGACCTTGGAGAAGAGGCTATCCATCACTTTACTCTCGACCCTATCACTTTGCACCCCTTGCGACCATCGCGTCATCTAGCGCTTCCTTTAACCATCTCCATTCTCTCTCTTTTTCGACACTCGCGCGCAGCTTGAGAATAGTTGATTGGCTATCGCGACCAAAAACGTCGTTCCTGAGGGAGGCATCACCTCAGCTGGTTGAGACCGCATTCCAAATATCGTTGCGCCTTGCGCATATACCATCACCAGCCTTTCCAACATGGACGATTCTGGAGAATACGGAACTCCAACCAATGCTGCATCTCCCGGTGCTAATGCTATCTTGGCGCAGCCCCCCCTCCAGCAGGTCGATGGATCCGAAGGTACCTTGCTTCAAACCATCAGGATCTTCCTTGCATTTGGGTTGTTCTGGCAGCCGTGAATTTATCGATTGCTAATTCTTACTCTCATTCAGATGTGCAAATGACTGAAGGCGGTGATGTGGATGTCGTCGTCAAACAGGATAATGCTACCCCCGCACCCGGAAACGAGAAGCCCGCCGACCAGCCATCTGCGCCAAGCCACGGTGCTGGAACAGGAATCGAAGACGCAGTGATGGTTGAGGCTCAGGAGAATGGCAAAGATGGACAGAGTGCGAATAAGCCGGCCGAGGAGAACGCAACCGATGGCGCGGCCGATAAACAGGAGACGAAAACGAAGGAGACAGTCGAATCGGCAGCTCGAGAGCATCTAATTTCCCAGACTCATGCCATCATCTTGCCCAGCTACAGCACATGGTTTGAGATGACCGATATTCATCCCATCGAGAAGAAGGCTTTACCAGAGTTCTTCAACAATAGGAACCGAAGCAAGACGCCGGCAGTCTACAAGGATTACCGTGACTTTATGATCAACACATACCGCCTCAATCCCTCGGAGTACTTGACTGTGACGGCGTGCCGCCGAAATCTAGCAGGAGATGTGTGCGCCATTATGCGTGTTCACGCCTTCCTTGAGCAATGGGGCTTAATAAACTACCAGGTGAGTTTCCTCTCCAACTTGCGTGTGGGTGTCCGTTTTTGAGCTAACCTTTATTTTGCTTTTTAGGTCGATATGCAGCAGCGATCATCCCATGTTGGTCCACCATTTACCGGTCACTTCAAGATCATTTGCGACACTCCCAGGGGTCTTCAGCCCTGGCAACCCTCTGCGGACCCCATTGTACTGGAAGGCAAAAAGAATCACGATACGGATGCGAAGGCGGTGGCTGGACCAGCTGCTAAGACTGATCTCAACCTGGAGATCGGACGAAACATCTACGAGGCCTCCGCCAAGGGTACGAAATTGAACAAGGGAGAGGGAAAGACGAACGGCGAAGCGCCTGCTACGAATGGCGTAGGCTCTACATCCGTCGAAGAAGTAACCAAGGCGCCAATCGCCAAGGTGAATTGTTATCAGTGTGGGATTGACTGCACTCGAACATATTACCATTACGCCAAGAGCGATCCGGCTGCCAATACCAAGTACGACCTCTGCCCTGGCTGCTGTTTAGAAGGCCGAATGCCAAACAACCATTTGAAGTCGCAATACACGCGAGTGGACAACCCTACCTACACGAGCACCCTCGATCGCGACGCGGACTGGACTGATGCCGAAACCCTCCGTCTCCTGGAGGGTTTGGAGCGATATGACGATGATTGGGGAGAGATCGCGCAGCATGTCGGTACCCGCACACGAGAGGAGTGCGTGCTACGATTCCTTCAATTGGATATTGAAGAGAAGTATCTCGACAGCGATTTTGCGTCTATCAATGCACCTGTGGGGCTTCCGTTACTCGGAAGCCAGGGCGGCCAATTACCTTTCAGCCAGGCGGATAATCCCGTTATGTCGGTAGTCGGCTTCCTTGCAAGTCTCGCTGACCCGGCTAGCACCGCTGCAGCGGCCAATAAATCTGCAGAAGAGCTCAAGCAGCGGCTCCGAGACAAACTCGCAGGGGAAAAGAAAGGGTCGGCAGTTACCAATGGCAAGGGTAAGGCGGGTGACAGCACCGAGTCGATGGAAGTTGATGTTACCACCACAACCACGACGACCACGACCACAACAACTACCACATCAACTAGTGCATTGGCTTCAATTCCTCTCGCATCCATCGGCGCGCGTGCTGCAGGATTCGCTTCCCACGAAGAAAGGGAAATGACTAGGCTTGTATCCGCAGCCGCCAATGTCATGCTTCAAAAGCTTGAGCTAAAACTCAAGTACTTCAATGATATGGAAGCGATTCTCCAAGCTGAGAAGCGCGAGCTCGAGCGGGGGAGGCAGCAGCTTTTCTTGGACCGCCTGGCATTCAAAAGCCGAGTGCGCGAAGCCCAGGAGACATTGAAGGCAAGCGTGGCCGCTGGTGGCGAAGCCGGTGTGCGTATGGCGCTCGATGTTGGTGGTGATAACGAACGGCTTGGCTTCCAACTTGCAAACAGCGCCGGCACAACCATCCAACCACTCTCGAGTGAAGGACAAGTTAAGACATACGATGCTTGAATGAGGCGGACATTGGCGTCGGCAGTGTTTCTGAATTGGGTTAGGGATGTCATGAGGGCTTTGGGTTTCTTTCTTGTTTGCGCTGTTGACGTTTAGTCCTACTTTCTACAGGACAACACCTGCCAAACTCGCAAAACATCAATGGAAGAATCATAAGATAATCTTGGCGTTTGGTGATGGTCGTGGAGCGGGTTAGGATCACTGGTTCCATCCTTGGACTGGGGTTAGAATGCAGCCTTATGCCAACTACTTTGACATGAGTGCGTTAGTACTCCCTCGGTGGTAACATTGGGCTCCCGTTCCCCCTTTCCTTTCTTTTCCTTTCTTTTCCTTTTCTTTTCTTCTCTTTTTCTTTTTCCTTTTTCTGTCGCCTAGTCTTGTACTTCGTAGTGTACCTGCAGTTTTGGTCTTGTGCTTCTCCAATTTGTATCAAACGGGCTCGGTTGTACTATTACGGCTCATCAAAACTCGAGCGAAAAGTAGCCTTATAACTTGCTTCTATCGACCGATGCGACATGATCTTGAGATGTCCTCGTCATATCGCGTACGCCTTGAATTCCGGTGACCCATGGCATCTTCACATGAAGTTCCCGTCTCTTATCAGCTGTACTTGTAAACGGAGTTGTATTGCACTACGTACGATGTACATCCGGATGACATCCTGTCAACTGACCACAAACCGTTCGAATTGCTTCTCTTCTTACCCCAACCCCACGCAGGCTTCCAGAATTTACCCCTTTCAGGCTTCTGAAAACAAGGTGCCTTCCTGAAGAAGTGGTGTATTTCCGTAGTGTGTACACTATGTTCGGGGTAGTAGTTTACATAGACACCCCAGCAACTCCACCACTTTCGCAGCGCCGCGGTCGAATCTCCAAAAATGGCTCTCGGCAAATGCCGGGATTTTAACCTCGGCATGTGGGGTCGTCGTCTTTAGCTCTCCAAAGAGATCTGGTACATGCAGGTACATAGATTACTGGCTCACTTGCCTCCAATTATTAGTGTCGCTCAAATGTTGAGCTCTCGTCGCAGGATTAACTCGGACAGGAGGAAAGATGAATTGATCTGCGGCGTCTTCGGGGTCTCTTGGATGATAAGGTGTACAACAGAGAGGCATTCTCTCGCGCTCAAGATAAGACAGTCAACAGGAAAGGGGAATGAAATAACATGAAGTAATAAAAGAGGAAAAAGAAACAGGGAAAAAAGAAACAAAAATGAAATAGAGACGGCCCAGTATCAGAGCGGCATTTGACATTACTTTCTTTAAACACCACGGTTACTTTCAGGCCGTTGCCGCGGCTCGGACATGCTGGAAATCTGCCCCTCTTGAAACCTTCCACTTTCGGAGTCGTGTACTTTTTCGTACCTCCTCAGTACCTCGTTCATCGCCCATCAATGCTACTCGGCATCTTGCTTGTCCCGCACCACAGAATCCACGCCCCCCGGCAACTCGGAGACGCCATTCGACTTCCAAATTCCAATACAACCGGCCAGCCCAACATCCCTGCCCACGCCGTTAATCCTACTTCGTACTTTCGCAGGCTTGTGAGTGATAAAACCGGGCCTTGTCGTTGGACCAAGAAGCTCATCTCTACCTCGTAGTTGTAGGTAGCTGTCCCGACCCTCCTCCCCACACGCCAGCCTCATAGCCTATAGGACTTGGTAACCTAGGCTAACACCTGCTCGTTAGCCATCTTTTGGCCCGGAAAGAAGGCTTAAGGGCTCTACTAATCCTACTCCTCCTGCCCACTCTCGTCCTTCAACCTTACTTTTCCACAACCATTATCCAAGTTCCTCCAGACTATTGGCCATGTTCGCTGCCAGGCGTCTTGCTGCGGCATCATCCAGGACTCTTTCCAAGCACTCACCTTCTTCCACTCGGGTATGTTGCGCCATTCCTTCCCTTGACCCAGGAATTGGTCGACAAGGCCAGCTAACAAACTCCGTCTCTTCCACAGATCGCAGCGACAATGGCTCCCGTGGCTCGGCGAAACAACAGCTCTCTCCCGGCAGGTAAGCTGCCCCAAGATCCCGGAGGCCGATGTCTCCTTGACCCTTCTATACGCCGTGCCCCTAACGTTTTCTCTCTCGCCCCAAAGGATATGTCGAGGATAAGAGCAAGGGGCCAATGCTCCGATACCAGGAGTCTCTCCCCAAGCTACCCGTGCCCACTCTCGAAGAGACTTCCGCCAGGTACTTGAAGTCCCTCCGCGCCATCCTTACTCCTACCGAGCTGGAAGCGAGCAAGGCGGCGGTTGAGGAATTCATCAAGCCCGGTGGTGTTGGCCGAAAGTTGCAGGAGAAGCTTATTGCCAGGCGGGAGGACCCCAATGTTAAGAACTGGATCTATGACTGGTGGAATGAGGCCGCGTACCTTGCCTACCGCGACCCCGTGGTTCCCTACGTCAGCTACTTCTACTCTCACCGCGATGACCGCCACAGGAGAAACCCGGCCAAGCGCGCCGCTGCCATCTCCAGCGCCGTTCTCGAGTTCAAAAAGTTGGTCGACTCCGGCACTCTCGAGCCCGAATACATGAAGAAGGTGCCTATCTGCATGGACAGCTACAAGTGGATGTTTAACACCAGCCGCGTCGCCGCTCGTCCCGCCGACTACCCTATCCAGTTCCCCGCCCAGGAGAACAAGCACATTATCGTCATCCGAAAGAACCAGATTTTCAAGGTGGCGCACGAGGTTAACGGAAAGCAGCTCAACGCTGCCGAGCTTGAGCAACAGTTCAACAGGATTTACCAACTGGCGTCGAGCTCCGTCCCTCCCGTCGGCGCGTTGACATCGGAGAACCGAGATGTTTGGTCCGATGCCCGCCAGATCCTTCTCAACGCCCACCCCAGCCACGCTGCGGCGATTGAGGCGATTGAGGCGTCGTCCTTCGTTGTCTGCCTCGACGATGCCGCCCCTGTGACTCTCGAGGAGCGCGCCCACCAGTACTGGCATGGAGATGGTGCCAACCGTTGGTACGACAAGCCTCTGCAGTTCATCGTCAACGACAACGGTACCTCAGGTTTCATGGGCGAGCACTCCATGATGGACGGCACCCCGACTCACAGGATCAATGATTTCATCAACGATCTCATCTTCAACAACAAGATTGACCTCTCCGATCCCTCCATTCGCTCCAATCTCCCCGAGCCGGAGGCCGTCAAGTTCCACATCACGAAGGAGGTTCAGGCGGAGATTGACCGCGCCGTTAAGGACTTCAGGGACGTCATCGGCCAGCACCAGCTCGCCATCCAGGCCTACCAGGGCTACGGCAAGGGCCTGATCAAGAAGTTCAGGTGTTCCCCCGACGCCTACGTGCAGATGATCATCCAGCTCGCCTACAAGAAGATGTACGGTAAGAACCGCCCCACATACGAATCGGCCGCCACCCGCCGATTCCAGCTCGGCCGCACAGAGACCTGCCGAACCGTGTCGCCGGACTCCGTTGCCTGGTGCAACGCCATGGTTGACCCCAACGCCTCCGACGCGGAGAAGGTCAAGCTCTTCCGCACTGCCGTCGACTCGCACCTCGAGTACATCGCGGCCGCCTCGGACGGCAAGGGCGTTGACCGACATCTCTTCGGATTGAAGAGGCTCCTCGAGCCCGGTGAGCAGGTGCCCGCCATTTACCAGGACCCCGCTTTCAGCTACTCGAGCTCGTGGTACCTGTCGACTTCTCAGCTTAGCTCCGAGTTCTTCAACGGTTACGGATGGAGCCAGGTTATCCCTGAGGGCTTCGGTATTGCGTACATGATCAACGAGAACAGGTAAGCGCTTCGCCCGCTTTATATCCCACCACTCCAACCAGCCTCTACGCGGCAACCCCGACCTATTCTTACTGCACCCTCCACCACCACATTTCTCCCTACACATTCAATTTTTTTTACGATGCAGAATCGCTAACATGTCCCTCCCTCCACTTCTAGCCTTAACTTCAACATCGTATCCAAGGGTCTCGGCAGCGATAGGATGAGCTTCTACCTCAGCGAAGCCGCCAACGAGCTTCGGGATCTCCTCGCGCCCACTCTCGAGGCGTCCAAGCCCAAGCTGTAAAGGGATCGAGAGTTCATCTGGAAGGGGGGGTGGGGAGCCTGCTACTTGGATACAAAAAAAATATCAGTCGAACTGCGTGTGCATCGTATGCGGATGGGCCCGTATACGTACATGTATACTTTGTAACTTTTTTTCTCAGCATTTTCTCATGGGTCATCTTTACCTGCATGTCTAGTATGCAGGAGTCCTTGGAGTACGAATTAGAGGGCTTCAGCCACGCATTACCATTGACATCTCGACCTGTGACTATCACTAACTCAAAGACGCTCTTGGGAACTGACATCTATAAAATAAATAAAAGAGTATCCAAAGGGGAAGGTTGTGAACTGGATTAATATTTACAAGGGACCTGGCTGCTTATTGCCTCCCTGGCTGCCCAAACAAAATTGTCCAGCAGTCCTGTCATGACGTCCCTCGGAATGCTGACTCTAGAACAGAACGGTAGGCCGTGACGGACAGCATGAAGCAACATTTGAAAAACGAACAAACATGTTCGGAACAAGAGACCAGCTCGCTAGAGCCCTGTGCTTTAACCGGCATGGGCGACGATTTCATTAACGAGGTCGTCTTTCTCCGCATCGTAGTAGGAGCAGAGCTGGGAAGGCAAAGGCACCTCCTTGTAGTCGTCTTCCGGTCCGGAAATGATATTTAGGTTAATACCAGCCGACTTGCTTGAGAAGATCTTGGTCCCCGTGCTCTCTTTGCTGAGATAGACCTGAGCGCCATCAACTTGGTCCATCATTGTCGTCGGTATCGACCCCAGGACTTGGAGCGCAAAGTTTTGTGATTTGACGACATCGACGGTCGACACAAGGCTATCAATAACAAGGGATAACCGGTTGGTGTTCTCTACAGTCACGGCATTCCCCTTCCCCTTGACAATAATGGTGGTTTTGCTACACTTGCTGATGAGGATCGAATGTGAGATGGAGGCTTCGATCTCAATAGGGTCGGGTGGGCTGTCGTAATTTTCCTGATCGTTGGACGCGCGGGTTAGGTCTACCCTCGTTGTAAAGTCGAAATGGGAGGGAGGTCTATCCAACTTACAATGATCCACTTGTTGCCCACCAGCTCTTTCTTGGGGGGCTTTTTCACCCTCATACTTTCCGGCTTGGGCTTTTTGCCCGGTGCAGGGCTCTTGCCGCGGCTCGACGAATCTTTGTCGGGCACCGTCGAGCCAGCCCGCAGCGACGGGTTCTTGTGCGTCATTTCTGACTTGTCCACCTTGCGCAAGTTCTTCGTGACAGCTTCTCCTCTGTTAAGCTCGGAGAATACAGCACCGATGCCAGTCGAGGTGGGCGGCGCCGGAGGGGCCGAGTCAACAAGGAAGGCTGGAGGCGGAGGCGGCGGCGGCGGCGGCGGCGATCCCCCAGCGGCTGGCGCTGCTGGCCCTGAGGGGTGCTGCTGTTGACGAGAGGCGACATCCGCCATCACCTCCTTGGCGGGCTTCCCATTAGAGTTCCATATGATTCCGTTGGGGAAGTATTGCTTGACGTATTCAGCGAGGTGTCGGAAAACCTGGTAGAATGTTTGGACGAATTCCACTTGCTTGGGATCCCTAGTAGGTTTATGGATTAGATCAAGATTCTTCTGTCGCGTGTCGTCAATATAACGTGGAGGCAGGCATACTTCTCTTTGAACTCTTGCAGAACACGATTACCGAAGAATTGAGCAGATCCAAGGCTCTCCTCGACATGCTTCCAGGGCCGGTTGTCCACAGTGACCCAGGCGAGAACAAGAGCGCCCTCGGAGACGGTGGAAAGATGGTTGTAATATTTGGAAGCGCGATTCGCTTCTTTGATCGAGCCTACGCGGGCAATGGATTCGCTGATGGGCTTAACGAGATCTTGAAATACAGACATTTCCGAACCCGTCATATCGGGCTTCTTTGCCTTTGTTGAGATAAGTAGAAAGTCGCGTTGGCCACGGAATCCGTCGAGTAAGGCTTGAGCCTACAGCGAGCATACATCATCGGTTAGCGGAGTATTATGGCGGGCGGTTGCGGCCTGCGAGAGTGGGCGTCATGAGAGGATACTTGTAGGGTTCGAAGTGCCGTACCTGCTCGGAAACTTGGCTATCCACCTCCTTCGCAATATCCACATATTTCATTACCGACTCTTTAACAAAGTGGTCAAATTCTTCGACGGATTCGGGAAGGGGCTCGGCGGGCGCGGCCGGGGTTGGGGGCACAGGAGCGTTCGCGGAGATTGATGCTACCGGGGCCTGAGCAGACGAAGAAGAGGGGGACGAGGCAGAAGCTGGCGGAAGACCTTGAGTAGATTCGGCTATGTCTTCCAGCCTTGCGGTGGCAGCTTCGAGCCTATTTAGACATCAGTAACGCGAAGCACAATAGACGATAGGTATTCCCCTATTCTAACGAACCTCTTAATGAGGGTCGCAAGGTTATGCATGCCATTTGTAGCCATGGTCGTGTTCTCGCAAGACTGCAGCTACAGGGGAAAGAGGCAGATTGGCAACCAAAAAACACTCCAGATACAGGATGATGATTGATGCAGGTGTGGACGAAGAAAAAGAAGAAGAGGTGAGTTGGAGGGGGAGAGAAAAGGGCTGAGATTCGAGATGGCCGCGATCAATGCAAGGTTGAAAGCTCAGGGGGGAGCTACTCCGTAGGTACTACGAAGGTCGAATGAGAGAGAAGAAAACAGCACAAAAACTGAGGCGCTCAAGCTCGAGGGCAACAGCGGAATGATGATGTTCAATTCAACGCACGACAGGGTGAAATAGAAAAATAGAAATCCTGCCTTCTCATCCCGAGTTTGGGGAGGGGGACGCACTTGTTTCAATGTTGCCTGGAATGAGCTTGGTGCTCAGGTGGATGGAGATCTTCGTCAGAACAGCATGAAATGAATACTTTGGTATTAGTGTACCTTCGTACTTTGATAGCCTCCAAGACAAAGAACAAAGTACAAAGGTACTTTGTAACATTGAATTTCATTTCACCTTGGACCCTGGACATGTCCAAGCACCTGTGGACAATTGTACGATTGTACGTGTACCTTGGTACTTCGTTAGCTTCAGCTGTACCTGCAGCCGGTACCTTCATCCTTCGTCCATGCACACCTGACTTTGCGCTGACGACTTGTCGTTGCTAATTCATACGAAGTACCTTTGTAGTGTACTTGGCACAGCGGACCTCATCTGCAAAGTACCTCCACCCACTGCTTGTGCTTTCTCGTGTGCCTTCACCTCTCGAGGCTTCAAATCGTTCAATGTTCTCCCCTCTTACACATCAAGATTGAACATCAAGATCAAATTTGAATGTAGACATGATGACTAACCACTTCATTCTGGGAAGAAATTTGATGGAGCCGGAAAATAAAGTATTAAAATGTCCAGTCCGAAGTATTCCGGGATCACGTTCACTAACCCGCCAAATAACGCCTCTGAGAGCTTACCCCGTCAGCCAGCAGATTGATCAATGTTCGGAGTGCGAGGTTGAGCATTCAAGGCGAGGAGCTGAGAGGACCGCCGTAGCAAGCGTATGTAGAATAAATATCCAGAATCTCGCGGCCAGGCTGGAAGTTAAGGGAAGGGACTCCACATCGCCCACACTACACTACACTATTGCAGTAATCTTCTTCCTACCAATCTCTACAAAGTAAATATTTATTTACACTAATCAATAATTGAACATTTGGTCTCGAGCGTGCCGGCCCTATCTGTCCCCAAACGTTGATGCTGGCTTTGGCCGGGCCATTCCATCCACTCCTGCACCAGGCCTCCCCACTCACACGGCTGCCTGGTCGTTGCCCAAACCTCAAGGTGTTTCTAGCTTCTGGCTTCCGGCTTCTGGCGTCTGATGCCGACACCCGCAGCCCGACCGCAAACCCTAGGAGCCTCTTCAAATAATACTACCACTAATCATAATATATATAATATAATATTTATATATAGATGATCTTCCTTGCGGCATGGCAGAAAGTGACGACATTCAGGAGGCTCGACCGGGAGGGTTCCCAGTCAAGTACAATGACAATGATGAAGATTCACAAGCGCACACCAAGGTTGAGACTCGGGGAACAGCTCACGTCGGTTCATCTGGGATCGACTTCGTATCAATGGCCATGTTCATAATTGGCAAGTTGCATTGCTGTGTTGTGTTCTCCTAGGTTGCTCCTCTCAAGTGCGTCCTCGACTGACAATTCACCATCATCTAGACGACATTGAATTCCTGCCTCCAACGCCACCTGTCCACAACGTGCCGGGGGGAGCCGGCACTTATGCCGCACTTGGGGCTAGGCTCATGTCTCCCCCGCCCTTTTCATCTTCAATAAGCTGGATCGTCGATGTGGGAACGGATTTTCCACCTCATCTCACCGCAATCATAGACGCTTGGGAGACGTCGGTTGTGCTCCGCCCCAACGAGGACCGCCTCACTACTCGCGCCTGGAACGGGTACAAGGCCGTGGGAAAGCGAGACTTCAAATACATGACTCCTAAGCGCCGCATCAACGCCGAGGATCTCACTCCAGCTCTTCTCCATGCCAAATCTTTTCACCTTGTCTGCTCTCCCGCTCGGTGCCAGGAAATCGTCGCAGGCATCAAAAAACTGCGCAAGCAGAGCTTACGACCTGATGAATATGTCAGGCCCTTCATCATCTGGGAGCCAGTCCCCGACAAGTGCACACCCGAAGAGCTTCTTGCGTGCACGAACACCCTACCCGTCGTGGATATCTGCAGCCCCAACCATACCGAGCTGGCGGGCTTCATGGGTGATGACGGGCTAGATCCCACTACGGGAGAGATATCAACGGCTTCCGTCGAGCGTCATGCCGAGCAACTCCTCGCTAGTCTCTGCCTCCAATCATTTACGTTGGTAGTTCGAGCAGCAGAAAAGGGTTGCTACATAGCACGCAACGGTGGTAGAAGAAGAAGAAAAGATACTCAAACCGGCCTTAAACGATCCAAGAAAGAGCTTCCGCACGGAGGGCTGCGCCCGGATATCGACATGGAGGCCTTGTTTGCTGGGCTCATGCAGGATGAAGACGGATCCATAGCCAGGGAGGAGATTGAAGTTGATCCGGGAGTTGAAAGGTGGATACCTGCATACCATCAAGATCCCGCGAGGGTTGTGGACCCTACAGGAGGCGGGAATGCATTTCTCGGCGGCCTTTCTGTTGCCTTAGCCAGAGGCAAGAACATCGAAGAAGCCGCTGTCTGGGGTACCATCGCGGCTAGTTTTGTCATAGAACAGGTAGGGCTGCCGGTGCTAGAAAAGGATCAGGACGGTCATGGAAGATGGAACGGGGTCAAGGTAGACGACAGGTTAAAGGAGTTTAGAAAGAGGTTGGAGAAGCAAGGTGTCATGGTCTGATTCATCGGCATCGAAATTATAATAATAGAGATCTTCAATACTGGATTGACCCAATATTCATCATATTCATCTTATTCATCCGTAAACCCAACCTTGGCCTGGTTGATTATCAAGCTCTACAGAACCACAGCGGCGTCACTCATCACCACCGAAACGCCAAATATCCCATCCCGGTTATCCACAATTCCTCACTGCGAGTCTATTCGCATTGCGAAACACATATAAGACAGCGTAAAAGAGAAGAAGAAAGGAAGAGAAAAAAAAGAAGAAGAAAGGAAGAGAAAAAAAAAGGAAGAAGAAGAAAACATCTCCGGTCGGCTGTTTTCTTTGGAGCGTATGCGACGTGGTGTTGACGACACTCTAGCTCACTAGAGCTTGTACACAAGCTCGCCGTCCGTAAACCTAGAGCAACCCCAATTAGCAAGTTTAGTCCATCAAGAAAACAATGCCATCTATCCATGGAAACTTGCACTTACATGATCTGGGTTGCCTCATCCATCTTTTTGAGTGCCTTTATGGCCTCCCGTTTGCTAAAGCTGCCACCTCCAGCGGACCCAACCTTGTGATTCACAGCCCGGATGAGCTCATCGACATTGGCCGAGTCATCGTCCCCGAATAGTTCCGTATTCAGAAGCTGGCCCAAGGCGGCTCTAAAAACGGCCAGTCGTTGAGGGGTGATTGGGGGTTCAATAGTGAGTCCGGCTGCAACACTAGCAAGACTTTCATCTTCCTGACTATCATCAGGCTGCGTCTCGAGCTGAGAGGATGAGATGGATGATGCAGAGGATGGCTGCGTCTGCGCCTCCGCGCCGCGCGGGGGTGCACCACTTCTTCGCCCCGACCGTCGAGGTGTTGCGTCGTATAGCTCGTCCCCATTCTCATTTTGCGTTTGCGTCCTAGGGGAGCTGGGTACTGCGCTCGTCGCCCCGGTGCCATTTGATACTTGGGCACTGGTCCCGGTACGCCCTGAGGTGCGTGTTGTTCTGCCCTGAGACAACGGTCGGCTAGCAGTTGCACGATAGCTCCTACTGTCGTCGTCATCACCGTCCTCATCATCTGAGCTCTCGTCACTAGAAGATGCCCAATCGACCGTTTGGGTCTTCCTTCTTTTCTTTCGCGACTGATCCTCGACAATCTCCTTGAAAAGAGCAAATCTCAGAATAGCTTCAGCTGCCAGAGCATCGCGTTCCTCAACCCGGCTTGACAGCCTCGCCTTCGCATGCGCAGTAGCAAGCCGGATGAGGGTCTCGAGCGTACGGACGGTCAGAGGGCTGGTGCGTCGCTGGTTGCCTTCCAAATCATCATTACGCAAACCAACATATATATCTGTAATGCGGTCCGAGGCATCCTGGGCAAGATGAGGCTTTATTCGACTCTTCGCATACTGGATATACTTCTTCATGAAGGGGATGCTTAACACCTCCGGTTTTTTGTTCTGTCCTCGTCCTGACGTCCGCGTGACTCCAGCGTGGAGCAAGGGATCGTACTTTTCGAATACATCGGTAGGACGTTGAGAATCAGCTTGGCTGTTAGCCGCAACGCCTAGGGACTGGCCCGCATTCTCTCGGATTGGTACACCCTCCTCGAGCCCAGCAGGTCGATATCGGTGCATACGCAGAACGTGCTCCGAGACTCGCCGATCCCGGGAATCGTCAACATCATCCGTCACGACGAAAAGAAGGTCGAATCGCGAGAGGAGCGAGTCGGGGAGAGCGATATTCTTGTGAGGATCCTTTCGTGTATCGTACTGGCCGTAAATGGGATTGGCAGCCGCAATTACACTGCAACGGGCGTTGAGGGAGGTGTGAATGCCAGCTTTAGCGATGGTGACAGTTTGCTGCTCCATGACTTCGTGGATGGCGACTCGGTCTATGTCAGACATCTTGTCGAACTCGTCGATACACACAACTCCTCTGTCGGCCATGACCATGGCACCTGCTTCAAGCCTCCTTTCGCCAGTTTCCTTGTCAGAAGTAACGGCAGCGGTTAGACCAACGCCAGAGGAGCCTCGACCTGTAGTGGCGATGGCTAGAGGCGCGGTGTTGAGGACGAAGCGTAGAAGCTGAGACTTTGCCGTAGACGGGTCCCCCACCATCAAAATATTGATATCACCCCTCAAATGGGTTCCATTCTCTAGATTCTTTTCCATACCACCGAGAAGCATGAGCAAGATGGCTTTTTTGATATAGTCGTGGCCATAAATGCTCGGCGCGAGAGATTGTGACAACAAGTCTAGAAGGTTCTTCTTTTTGGCGATTTTGTTGATGTTCCGAATATCCGTGTCCGTTATGGTCGCAGTAGCAAGGCCGCCGCCGGATTTGGAAGACAGCAACACCACATTATTCGCGAGTATCATCGTCTTGAAGACAGCGCTGTTGTGGTTAGTGTTTCGGTTACCAAGAGAGCGATATATTCCCACGAGCTGAACCCTATCTCCAGGTTTGACTTTGTCAACAAGGTCATCATCAAGAATGACGTCGACACCCCGAGGGAGCTGGCCGGCCGGTGCTCTTTCAGGCATCTCCTGAATCGAAACAGTCTGGTGGTCCCGGTAGGTCGAAAACCCATACTCGGTAATCAATGGGTTTCCTTCATCGTCTTCTTGGGGGTATACGCTCGAGGTTGTTACACCATTCGTCATCGTCTGGTCTTGGTATTCCCGGAATTGAAAGATATTCTTCGTCTCGTTATAGTGCACGCTCTTGGTGATTTTTGGCCGAATTAACGAGCATCGGGTCACAATACCCTCTACAGAAACCATGTGATTGAGATGGAGTGAGGAAAGCGTCCTCGGGTTGCAAGAGTTCAAGCCAAAGCTGCCGGCCCATGCGCAATAGAACAAGACATCAGGAGCAGTCTGGTCCGGTCGTGCTTGCGGGATAGTCTTCACAATCTCCTTCAAAGCGTGATTAAACGCTAGAGAATAGTCGAATGGGCGAGTTAGGAGGCCTTGGGCAAGCTCTGCGTTGTGGTCGCGGACGTGGTCAAGACTGACAGTCAGTCTCCGTTGGTTTTTCTGCAACATCAAAATGATCTCCGATCTATAGCTTCGATTGGGCGAGTCATCTGCACACGGTATTAGGCCCTGTTCATGAAGAAAAACGAGAGCGGCTCTTACGCGGATCGAGGAACTCTTCGGCTTGACGAATGCGGTCTCTCGTCGCCGCATCTTGCAGCATGAAAGAATCCATGATGCTGACAGCGCCCCGCAGCCTGTGAGAGTGCAGGGAAATGAGAAATCTTTCTTTTTCTGAACCGTAAAATTTGAAGGATGTTCGACAGAGGAGATGAGCGTGGATGGGGATCCAAACAAGTTTTAGGTGAGGGTGAGGGCAAGAATTAAGAAAGTTGAGGCCTTGGTCGTCGACGGGGAAGAATTGAGAATTGAGGGGTGGTCTCAAGACGCGTGAGGAAAACGGAACGCGTTAAGTGGACTTTTCTCGCGTCGAGCCTTGGGTCCCCTTGAGATTGATTTCGGAAAATTATAACTCCGGTCAGGGGCCGGAATATAATGTCATCGCGCTCGCTCGCACGGGCCTGGAACTGGATGTAGTACAAAGGTGCAAAGGTACAAAGGTATTGATGCTTGAAACGAAGCTCTGAGTTTGACGGACAGAGCATTGATGAACCATAACCACAATGATTTCCTGAGGTGGCCGCACAAGTCCTTTTAAAATTCATTGCACTTTCCACTTTGGCAGGCGTACCTAAACTCCTATCTACGATGTCTCTAGTAATAGCTTCCACCCGCAATGCAGCTGACGAGGAAGCTCGCGCCGAGGTCGATGTTCTCAACTCACGGCTCGAGAAGACAACACAGTTGACTAAAAAGATCCAGGCCAGTCTCGGCCGCCTCGAAGATAGTGGGAAAAGCGTTCGCGACGTCGTTGGGCCTCTCGGCGGTGAAACAAGGCGGCTACAAACACTGAGCCAGAGTCTGTCGCATTCGCCCCCTTCCCCCCTTCCCCCCGCCCCCCTACCCAACTCATCTTCCCAGATGCGTCCCCCTAACTCTTCACGCTCGCTCTAGATATTGATAACGTTATTTCTGCGATTGAGAAACTACGGCAACCGGCCGATTCTAAGAACGATGAGGAACAAATTATTCGGGCCGGCCCGGACAAGATTGGCCTCTCAAACTACCTGGCCTCGATGAAGAGGCTAAACAAATCCCTCGCCGACATGAAAGCTTCAAATCTCCGGGCGAATCAGCAGACAATGACGGATTTGACCCGGCTCGTCAAGTTCGGGAACAACCTTCTCGAATCCCACTTCCAGAAACTCCTCCAAGGCGAGACTCCCCAAAAGGTGGAAGTGCTTAACTTCATAACCAAAGACAAACTCTTCCCTGTCCTTTCCCAGGATAAATTCGCGAGACTTGGCCTTATAAACGCGTACATGGCATCAAGTTTGCGCCAGACTGGTGTCTCATTCTCCCCTCAAGACTCGTCGGTTGGCAAGGTCTACGTCGATATCCGCAGTCCGTATCTACTATCGAGCCTTTCCAACCTAGCCACGGCAAGTGTCAATACGGCCAAGAAGAAGACACTCGACGCCGTATATCGTGCAGGGGCGAACGCCATCGGCTCTTACGCCACGGCCATGGAAGGCATGTTTCTTGCGGAATACGATAATATATGCAACATATTTACGCGGGACGAGTGGGGACCCCTTTTCCAGGCTGTATGCCAGGCATCGATCGCAGAACTTGCGCGAACTTTACGAGAGCTTAACTCGCATGTGAAGACCCATTTGAACACGGACTGCTTCTTGGCCTACGAAATCACCGAGATCATGACCAACCTTTCCGCTCGCATCGAGACTCGCACTGGTGAACTGAAAGCCGCCTTGGCAGCAGCTCTCAAACCCGTCAGAGAAACAGCCAAAGCATCGTTCGCTGAAGTTCTGGAGGAGACCCGAAGAAAGGCCATCGGACTTCAGACTCTGCCCCCAGATGGCGCCCCGATTCCTCTCGTCTCCGAAGCCATGCAGAGGCTCCAAAACATGGCCGAGTTTCTTGGTGCCATTTCCGGCATCATGATCTCAATTGGAGATGGCGGATGGAGGTCAAGCGCCATGGCCAAGCGTGCAGGCGATCGTGCGCCAAGCCTAGCTTCTTTTGACATTGGTGCTGATGGGAAAGATATTTTTGCCAACTACTGTATCGACACCATCGACACTCTCCTCACCACTCTTAGTCAAAAGGCAACTGCCTTACTTAGGGGAAAATCCACACAGGGGGTGTTCCTTGGCAATTGCGTGGTCATTATCGAGCGTATGGTGCGCGACTCGGACCTCTTACCCCTGCTGGAACCTCGCATGGTGATGCTTGATCAATGGCGCAAGAAGGCGACAGCCCTCTATACCGACACGTGTAAAGATATATCAACACACTTGTTCGACGTTATCCATACGAATCGCGCCCAGCGACCCACGTCGAGCCAAGCAGATTCTGCGTCGATTTTGAAGGGGCTCTCAACGAAGGACCGAGATAGCATCAAGAGCAAATTCCAAGCTTTTAACACCACCTTTGATGAGATGGTTGCCCGCCATCGGACGTATAGTATGGAGCGAGAGGTCCGCCAGATGTTTGCGAGGGCAGTTCAGCAAATGCTCGAGCCCTTATACAATCGGTTCTGGGATCGGTACCATGAAATTGATAAAGGGAAGGGGAAACACGTCAAGTATGACAAGTCATCGATTGCTGCAGTCTTTATGAGTCTTTACTAGCTTTGCGGAAGACGCATCCCTATTCCCTCGTGTCCGGGGAATGGGACCACACTATAGCTTTCTGAGATGAACCCCAAACTGTTGGTGCGCTCATATACCTCGCTCCTTCGCGGCTCCCTATGCCGTAGGGCTTGGTGTTACCCACTTCCGCAGATGCGCGACGAGTGCGCAATAAGGACTGTCTACGAACCATTACAGACTCACTGCAGAGAGTTAAGTGTGGGTGAGAGGGAGTACAAAATCAGGTCGTCTTTGCCTCCCAGCTAAGAAGCCCTTCGGTATTCGAAGCAGCAAATACAGACATAAAGCCAAAATCAATACAAGCGGCTCAGGAAAAAGACCCTGACTCGGCACCCAGAACTTCAACAAGAACGCCTAGCACTACCTATATCACGGCAACTCAAATACATTTGATCCGATCCACACACATACCCGAGGCTGATCACATCCCTTGTCATATAATCCACTGGCCGAAACTTTGACAGTAAGCAAACATGAGAGCAGATATGTGCTGCCCAGTTTCTAATACTGCTCTATACGGTCCACGAGCATGATACGCGACGTGGACTTTAAACTCTCTCTCCAGTCGCATCCTTGACATCCGTGAGGGAAAAAACCATTAATACGGCGATTGTGCACGCGGTAGCGTCGACGTTGCTATTTGCCGTCTAGTCGTCGAACTACATCCGTATCCCCGATGCCTCGTCTTCGAGGAGTCGAGGACCAAAGCCCTAGGGCTTGGCTGTGGATCATCCATACCCCCCCCCCCCCCGAAAAGAAAAAAACCATCCCCGAGGCTATTACCCTGGTGCTGTGCCTGGCAAGCCTTGGTAGCAAGAGCCTCTACATCTTGCCTCTACATCCTCCCCGAGATTTGACAGTCTCACAGACATCACCAACATGGCAGTCACGCAACTGGGGATGATGCGGTTGTTAGATGCCCTCAGGCGAGCTGCTGACGCGGCCGTCCGGCAGCATCAGGAAGCAACTCTGTACCTTTGGCTCCCGTTACAGACCTCACGAGTCGAGTACCGTGGCGTCTGCCAGTCAATGGGTAGCGAAATGCGCGATGCGATATCTGTAGAGTTGTTTATTAGCAGTTTCTCATGTTGTGCAGAGATTGTGGTACCATATCATGCGTCCGATGCTAGGCCCAAGGGATGCAGTTTTGATACTCTCATCTATTAAATTTCTCCCCCTGTTGTTCAATACCAATGCTCAGCTATTTCGGTATTTTTGCAAGCCCATACTTCAACTATTCATCATCTATGCTTGCCGCCTTTTTGCCACTCCCAAATATCAAATCAACCCTCGAGCCTCGATCCCATATTATCACCCCATCACTCCTTCGCTTGAAGTACTGGATTCGGTGTTGTGGGATAAATTCTTCATCAGTTTGCTCGCCCGTCCATTCATCCAAGGCCCTCTCCTTGATTCCGAGGAACCTATCTTCGTAGCCCACAATATAATCTGTGCTATCCATATTCTCATCCCACCGTAGACGGTTCATAACGTCCATAGCAGTCCGGAATTTGCCCGCCCTTATGCCTCCCTCGGACAGCGATGGATAGTGGCGTTCATGGATGCGTGCTTGCGGGAATGCTTGGCCTTCCTCCTCCGGACCAACAGGTTCATCGTCACGGTCAGAGTCGCTGTCATCTTCACGGGCCGTGTACTCCGTCCATTCCCGCCCGTCCAGCTCCAGCTCACTGATCTCTCTTCGGCTAGCCACCGTCGCAGACACCCAGCAAGTTTTAGCATCATAGTATGCTTCATCGCCCCGCATACGGCTTTCAAACTGGTTGAGAACCGTGGTCAGCGTGCCTTCGGCTGCTTTCAAATCCTGCTTCGTCCGAACACCGCCATCATCATGCCATTCGAGCCCTATTAAAATAGATACTCGGAAGTCTAGATCTTCTCCCTCGCGGGCCTCCCTTTCGTGACGCTCGGAAAACTTGCTTGGCCAGATCCGGGTTCCTAATCCAGGGATTCGTCGATCGATATCTAGAGTGATGATCAATACAAGCCTATAGGTCATGAGCTCCATGCATAGTCGTGCAAATGAAGCTACGGTGAAGAACGATATACGTACCAACGAGCACTATCACACACCGTGACTCCAACCATCCCACGAGCTGCTTTCCTTTTGATCGAGACTTGCCCCAGTAGTGAACGTCAATTTTGATATAGCTCTTGAACTCCTGGAGGAATGCAGCTGCTCCACTGCGCCCTGGGACAAATCCTGAGCTAGGCAGTTCAGACTCCTGTACCCCCAAAAAGACTGGCCATGACGTCCCTTCCTGTGAAAGTATAGTATTGGCTCTCTGTATCTGTGTAGATATTGTTCTGGTCGTTGATGGGGAAGCTGTCAGTGCAGTGTTGAGAGAAGGGGCATGCCATCCCAGAAGACACATTGCCTCCCTGGGCGTCCTTGTATACACCAATTTTTTGTGGAGAAAGGGATCGAAAACAGCCTTCTCCTTCCATTTGAACGCCGCATAGTAGTTGAAAAATGTCACAATGACATCTGCCGTGGACACAGCGGTACCGCTATGCCGCAGCATCTTACAGATCGGGACCAGCATTGACGCAATATGAACGCCACCCAAATATCCGAACTTGGCGGCATAGATCCCTCTTTCCTTTGCCCACGCCTTAATGAGCAAGTATGCGAGACGAAATTGGGCGAGGTCCGGGATGGACCTTCGGAGGTAGGCTACGTCTCGGGCTGGTTTCAACTTGAGCAGGGTCTGGGTAGATAGGGCGAAAGCTGGGTCGTTCGGAGGGCGTTTGAGGACATCCGGCCAGCTAGGCATCATTAGCGCGCCATACGAGAAAAGAAAAAAAAATCAAAAGAACTATTCCATATGAGCGGTATATGATGGAAGGGATGTCCTCACTTTTCTGCTATCGAAGTAGCTCCACAATATTGAAGATCAACCCGTATCCCGGCTATCTCGAGCTCGAGCATGGTCCCAGTGTTTGCCTTCACTCTTCTCAGTATCTTAATATCGCTCGATTGTTTGAAGTGCGAGGCAATGACGGAAAAGAAAGTCCGAGAGCTGAAAGGCCCAACACATAGGCAATCAATATCAGAGTCGCGGCTCCAGACTCCAAGTGCATAGGAGCCAACGGAATCTATCACCAGAGGAGGTCGTTTCCGTATGGAACTATCGCCTTGCATGTTATTGGCACCGATAGCGTCCATTATGGCAGATCGCAGGGACCCGAAAGCCTGTTTACGGAGGGCTTCATCTTCTTCGGTGGGGAAGCTACCCAATCTCTGTAGGTATGTCTTCAGGCTCCCCGCGTCACGCAGCTCCGGAAAAGCGGATTTAAACAGCACGGGATCCATACGGGGGCCTGCACCATCCCTCCTGTCAATTTGGGTACTCGCTTTGCGGCGGAGTAGACATCGAATGCCCCAATGATCGCTGGCTGGAAGTGCGTCGCTCTCGCCATCGAGTTGTCCTCGGGGAGGAAAGCCGAACATATTGAATCCAGCAACGGTAAAGGCATTCTCGGTCTTGACCAGGATTCTATCATATCGTTGAGGGCGGTTGCCTGCCCCATCGCCAACCAGTTTAGATGCAAGCAAGTTTTCGGAGGGATCAAAAGTGGCGCCTTGCTCCCCCTCAAACGCGTCCCACACATCCTTGGGATGACGCATATCATCTGAGGACTCGCCCACCTCACATCTCGCCGTAACCCAGGCATCAAGCAAGCTGAAGTCGCGCAAAATCTCGTCGAATGAAGCGATGCGGGCCGCTGTTGGTTTCGAAATGGCCTTCTTCTTCAACGCAGCGTCAATGGTGCACCGAGAAGTGGTCAGATTGAAGTCACCGGCTATGATCCATGGATTATTCGTGTACGTGGAATGCAGATGGTCGATTATTCTCTGCAATTCCCCTATCTTTGCGGCGACTGCACCGTCCGTCAAGCCCTGAGAAAGGTGGCAAGTAGCGAGAACGAGCGGCAGGCGCTGCTGGCCGTTTCTCATGACAATACTTGGAAAGTTGACAATTGCGGAGGTTTTATGACGCCTCTTTAACTTCAGTTGCTTCCAGTGAAATGGTATCCTGGATAGAATAACTTGGTTAAGAAGGCTTGGTAACGGGCCTAGATCCGTCTGACGGGGCGGCCCATGACTTGAGAATGGATATCGCTCTGCAATTCGATCATCTGCGAGAAGGTAGGATAGGAAATCATCGGTGACCTCCTCCAGAACTAGTATATCTGAGACTGCTGTTTCTGTGAGGAGGTTCTGGACCAGACATTGATGTCTTGCTTGGCTAGGTGGCCAAGTAAACTCGGCCAGGACATTATAAGATGCGACTACCAGAGTTTCCGGTATCTCACCAGGACTCGGTAAGTTATTGGCGAGTACAGAGTCTAGCGCAGTCCACCGAGTTTGGGTGGAAGAGTACCGATATGTTTCCCGGGGAGCAGGGGCGTCCGATTCGGGAACCCTATCCTCGTAGAGGTCGAGGGTCTTAGGCTCACGTACCACGTCCAACGACTCCATTCCGATAGCTTTCCAGAAGCGCATCATGGGTGGGCCACTGTCCCTGTCCCGCTTCAGAACGACAAGATGGTCGACCGACCATCCCATCGTAGGCAGGAGCTGCACCTTGTCCAAGATAAATTTAGACATGTCTAACTCCGTAGCATCCACCGAGGCGAGAGACATGTGCAATTGGTATTCCGAGATACTATCCTCGCCGAGAGCGCGCAGGATCCCGGCACGGAGGTCGGTGAGATAAGAAGAGCGATCATGGTTGTCATCATAGGCATAAATGGTGTTTGTTTTCTTATGCGTGAACATGCCAGCAGCGTCCAGTCGTAAGTTGACAGCCCGCGACACCGACGTAACATTTCCGTTTCTCAAGTACGACACTATTCGATCTACCGCTTGGTCGAGAGCTGAAACTGGAACAAAAGGGTAGATGAGGTTGACATGAGGAGGCCATTTCTCAAATGCCGGATCGTAAAGGCTCCGCAATGCCTCGATGCTGGGCCATAGCGTCTTTGGGGGCACAATGCATAGAGCCGTATCCCAGCAGTTGGTGGGAAATTTAGGATCCGAGAGGTCTGAAGTCGGCTCCATCAAAGTTGGATCTATGATAACTGCGGCCGGGTAGAATCGAACAAGGGATTGCAAGTGGGTAGAGTAGAAACACCACCAGCGGTAAGTTCAATAAATCACTGTTCGAAGCGGTGTTCCAAGTATGATCAGTTCCTCCACACCATAGGCGGCCTGTGCCAGACAGGCAACTTTATATCAATTAATTAGTTTGTGAGGAGTGGAATTGCTGTCGCCTGCCTTAAGAACCAGCCCACTCTTTCGCTGCTTGGTCTCCTTCACCCTTCACAGCCGCAGCATGAATCCAAAAATGACTCCCTGCCGCAAGTGGCTGTCGAGTCATTGCGGGGCTGTGCACATAGCTCGACTGCATTAGTGACTCTGGGATCCCTCAGCAGGAAACTGTAATTACTCCGTACAAGGTTGGGCAACAGTTGGCCCACGGTCGATGGCTCTGCAACAGTTGCAGACGCCTTTCCGCAAGATTCACTTGATCTAGAATCATTGAGGTCAAGCCCTCCAATTTTTCACCAACACGACTGACGTGATTGTCCAAGTTGGTAGGGGTGTAGTGCATGCTGGCAATGCGTTGGACAGATTGTTGATGCTCGTCACGAGGTCCGTGGAAGTTATGGGGTTGGGGGACTCTGGCGTTCCCCACGGAAATGATTGAACCTGTCCCTGGAGTGTCGTCTTGCTCTCAGAGCCATTTCTTTGGTCTAGAAGAAATGCCCGGACAGCGTATTTCCATTCTTCAGGTCCTTCTATGGTGTCTTATCCGATCTATTCCTCCGAGAAATGATGATTTCTTAAATAGATGTGGCACTCATATACAAATATCCCCGTATCTGATCCGAACCGAAACGGTTCCACGTTCCGAACCCATGACGAAATAATCTACGTTTCTGTTCAACACACCTGGGAGACGATTCGTGGAGTTTATCTTCGCCATTGTCACAGGGTTGGATCGATCTGAACACGGAGAGCGCCATGTAATGGTGGAGATGAGATCGGGTCTGGTAAAACAGGAAGTGAAGTCTAAGAAGTGTTATGGGAATACATCACATTTAACAACGGCCCCGGTTGCTTGAAGTGCAAGACAGAGTAATGGCTAAAGAAATTTGCCGTCCGACTGGGATCCCGTAACACAATCCTCACCAGTAGACAGCCGGAGGTAAGCTGTTTCTGTTCTTATTCTGTCTCTGGGCCCCAGTCCACAACATCCACGCCTTTACCTTTTCCTTCCATGAGCGCCTCGAGTTTATCCTCGTTGGTGACCCATCCGCGCCTCTTCGTGGCGACTGCGTATTTAAGAGAATCCCGCCATTCCCTCCACCAAACAGCCTCGCTCTGAACGATGCATCGGCGACCATCAGTTCCATTCCGGGAAGTTGCGAATGGCCACACAGCCTGTACTACTTCGTACTTATTCTTCCCAGCAAACAAGGTAGTGACGCTAGTGAAGAAGCGGTTGACCCTGTCTGGGCTTTGCACGACAACCCGCGCATGTGTAACAGGGAACGTGATCGTTACTACCCCCTTGTATCCAGTTGATGCGATGAGACTACGCAACTGGCCCTCGATCCAAGGCGTGTCGAGGTTAGCGACGACCCTGCTGAGGGTGAAGGACTTGACTTGCGCAGGGTCTTCCACGAATCGCCGGCACCACTCTTCGAGGCCCCCATCGCCAACTTCTGGGAGAACGTCTGGTTTGACACCCCCACGGTACGCGACCTCTCCGTTACCCACGCAGCGGACATAATCCATGCGTTGCTTGGGGTCGTCGGGCATAATTGTGCTCATGAGATTGAATTTGATGTCGAAGTCCGCCTTCCTATTGCGAGAACCGACAATGTGTATCTGCGGCTTTGGCGGTATACTGGCCTGGCCTCGAATCAGGTCAACCAATGCGGTAGCAGATTCGCTGAGATACTGTGCCTTGGACGATAGTGTAGTGCAGTCCGTCGAAAGCTCGAATAGCGGAGGAGAATAAAGCTGATAATCCACTTTGGGGAGTCCGGGGTAGAATTGCGGACCGTGCCTATTGCGCCTCTGGCCTGGGGGGAGTTGAATATCAGTTGTAGGGCCTGAATAAGGTGGTGGGGTCGTTGGTCTGTCCGCGACATCGTCGAAGCTGGTGAGGGAGACAGGCACCGTAGCGACTCGCGTGGGCTCCGTGCCTCCACGAGAACCCATCGAGGGGCCTTCTTGACCGTCATATTCAGGGTGTATGTTACCCTTTTCCGCCATAAGTGATGTTCCAGCATGCACCATAACTGAGAGTGCACTTGAAGGCAAAGACCACCACAGGAACCGCAGGGACGAGCTTGCTGAGGTGCTGAAGCAAGTCCCAAGCCTTGACTACTAGCCTTGGCCGTTGAGTCTTCTCCTTTTCTTTTTACCCGTTTCCTCTTGAACTTGTCGTTTCCTTCTCTCTTTTCAACTCGGGGAGGCTCAACCACTCAGGCTCCCTCCCAGGTACGAAGTAAGCATCTCATTCGAAACATGGGCTAGTGAGGCGAAGCTCCAGGCAGGCAGGCAATCCTCTCTCGAATACGACCAGATACGATCAATCAATTGATGCCTTCAGCGATGACTAATCACACAATCTCACATGCAGGACCATTGACGACATTCATCCAAAGAAGTGCATTGTACGAAGGTACCTTTGTATCAGTCCTGTGCACTATTCTTGACATCAAGGCCTCTCATGCCCCAACATGGAACTTTCAACAATTCAGTGGATCCGCATCAGCCATTTGACGGAACACTGAAGTGTTCGTAATAGGCCAGGATCGCCGAAACGGACTTTTTTTTTTTTTTTTTTTTTGTTTCTTTTTTACTCCTTGCTCGTAGATGTCTTAGATGGGTCATATTCTTTGAACCGCCGAGCGAGATGCTGCCCATTATGGACAGAGAGTGTCCTCCGAGTGCAGGCATGCTGACTGCCCTCCTCAATCCTTGCCAGGCTGCGAGACTGACCCTGGTGGAATTATAGCTGAATCCCACCCAACTCTAGAAGATATAGTCTCTCATGTGGAGGGGAAAGAAGGCAGCGTGGGTTAAGGTTTCCCTTCCCTGCTAAGAGGGCAGAACTTCCCGCGAGACTAATCCTGCATCATCAAAATATAGTTACCGGATCTAGAAACCATTGCAGATCAGATAAGCAGTTTAGAGAATATTCCATGTGCAGAACCAGAAGCGGTATCAAGAATCACCAAGGTTATCCAGTTTGCGGGCCATCTACTTTCAACCCTCTATCTAAACGATGGGGCCCGCACCGACGGCCCCAGAGTTGGAGAGCTTTCTCTGGCAATCCTCGATCGGCTCACGTCCGGTCCCGGAGTTCTCTTGGAAAGTGACATTCTTATAAGCCTTGTTGTCCACGCAGACTCAAATGCCCCTTGGGCTACTGATGCATCAGCCCGTGTTTCCTCGGAGATATTGTCACGCCAGCTTCGTCAGCTTGACAAGGTTGACTTTATCGTCTCGACGATATTGGAGGCCACGGTCAAAAAACAGCTTGATTCCTACAGGTCAACAAAGCTCACCTCTACTGGGCGCGTTGCGCGCTTTGACGACGGCCTAGCAACTACCCAACCCCTAGGGCCAGAAGTTGAATCGCCATTCAGAGGTGACAGAATTTATCTCCTTTCGCTTTTTCAATGGGCTTTGGCCGAGTCAAACGTATGACTGCCTCCGGAGTGCACCAAATTGGATAGCAGCTGCTAATAAGTTGTTTGACAGGCTAGTCTTGTCGAAAAACATTGGCCGCTATATATGCCCTTGTTACTCAGCCTTCTGGAGGACAGTCGTATCCCATTCAGAAGCCGTGGACTGGAGTTGGCAGGTCTTTTCATACACCGATGCCCTGCCCATGTCTTGAGAGACAGCGGTATTGTTGAGCTTTTGGAGGATGTCATCTTTCCAACACTGCATTTTCTTCCGCCACAGACTGGGGAGGGTGAATCTTTGCGGCTCCTGAAACTCGCGTACCAGTCACACGTTTCATTAGCCCATGTTTCACTCGATCGTGAACTAGATTTGCCCCGGAAGCGACGATTACTTGACCGACTCTTAAAAGACGCCGTGTTTCTATCCTATGCTCACTCGCCTGAGTACGCCAGTATCGTCAGGCTCCTCGCACTCCAGGCGGGAATAATAACCGATGAGCTGGGCATTTACGTGACAAAACACCTAAAGGTTAGGCCCCTACTCCGTCAAGATGCTCCCATTTTGTCTCCCTCCCCGTTGACGTTCCAATGCTAGGGATTGATAAACATGTGCGCTTCAATCATGACGGATCCATTCACTGGCAGCGACCGCGAATGCGTGATGGCCGCCACCGGTGTCCTGGAATCTGCGGTTATTCATTGTTGGCCCAGAGCTCTAGATGGTTATCGGGCCCAGATTATGCGGGCCAGTTCTTTATGCCCGATAAACCTCGGGGGTGGAGAGCAAGATGGTCACACATGTGAGGACTTGGACATTGTCAAGACCCGCTTGCAAAAGCTGACTCTGCTATGGTCATCACCACCATCGAATGTGAACAATCCGACATCATGAAACACATGTTGAGAGCGGTAATTATAATCAGACATCATGGATGGTTTGATCGGGAATTGCATGCTAGCCGCGGAAAGGGTAGGATAGGGAGATGTGGGCAAAAATCACCTTGTCTGCTTGGCGCTCTGATTACTTCGTACTGTTCAATTATTTTAATCGACGGGTTGCTGTTTGAAGAACGACTTTCCCCGCAGCCACTTGCGATAAGCTTTATATCGCTTTTTCTCTCCATCTTCCTCCGTCACTGTCAAAGGGTTCTCGCCGACCTTCAATAATTCCGTATACACTTCGTTCTGGTCTTCGGCACCGCTCGGTAAAAGGCTGTTGGATTGCCAGTTGCCAGATACATATTCCTGGTATTCCGAATCATACTCTTCTGGCAGGTCGGCAGACGCGACAAGCGGGAGATTCTGAGGATGGGCGATGTATCTGGCGTAGTCATCCATCTCCTGGGCACTCACTGTGGGGTTCAGGGACTCGTGCACGGCTTTTTTGAACGTCCATTGTGCGGCTCTCGATTTCTCTAGGGCCGACTGCTTGGGTGGCTTGGGCGATTCGTTGATTGCGTTTACTTCTTTGCTGGTGGCGTGGTCGGCCAACGGGCCATGCTGGGTGGGTTGCAACCATCGATGGATTGAGATACCCCTGCCACCCAATGCCCTGCTTGCCATGTCGGAAGCTATTCCGGGGTCGGGCGGTACATGACCATCAGAAGAAGGGATCACAACAGCTACCCCTTTCTTTGCCTTGAGCTTCTCCTGGTCGTCAATGTCCGAGATAATTCGTACCCGAAACGGACTCAGGTCGTATTTCCCAATTTGCGACGACCTGAAGGGTATGTATTTTATGGTGGAGTTCATCTTATACGGAAACATCTTGAGGAATGACGATAATGTTGATGGCCGGTAATATTCCAGCCAGTAGTCATCGACAACAGCTTGGAGGATGTTCTCTCGGCTTTGCAGATTTGGTCTAAGTCTCGGGAGCACCCGAGTGGCAAGGTTCTCAGGTGTATACCAATGGACGTAGTCACGCTTCGCCTTGTCTGCCCATGATCTGGGGTCGGAGTGGTGTAGGTAATAGTCGGTTGTGAGATCCCAGAGCATGGGCTGCCCTTGGACGAATTTGTAGTTGCCGAGGAAGAGGTTGTAAGCTTCCTGGCGCTGTCCGTCGAGGAAGGAATTGTTGTAATAGCGCTTGAAGCTCTCAATCATATCTCTCGAGTGACTTGTCCACTGGTTGATTTTTCGGTACGTCTCCATCGTGTTCACGAGCTGGGAGCCACCATATTGGACAGCAATGGTGTCGCCGTGGTCGTGGTACATATGAGTGAAGAGGTTGACAGCATCCGTATCATAATCGATTGAAGTGTTCTCCAGGATACCCAGGGCATGAAGCTGATGCCCAAGCGCTCGCTTGCCAATCACGAACTGAGCGGCGTTTGTTCGATCCAGGCAATCGATGCAGTTAGTGCGGGCGATCCCATTTTGAACCCTACCAGCTACATCAACCCCATCACCATTTTGGAAAAACCCAGTGGTGGTAACAACCTCCTCTGCGATGGATTCTAGAGTGCCGATGACATCTTGGTCTCGGCTCTTAGCCGCGCGACTCATATCCCATGCCTTATGGATGATTTTCTTACCCGAGTGTAGGAACTGGTTTAGGTATCGGATGGCATTCGTATATTCAACGAGTAGTTTGGATTCTCGTGGTATGCGCTCTCTCGCCTTGACGAGATCAAGGGCATAGATAGGAGCTCCGTACCGGTCAAAGAGGTTGTCGAAATGCAAGGCCGCTGCACCGAAGAACGGATCGATGAGGTTCAGCTCTATTGGAGGCTTGGGAGTTACGCCAGCCGTCTCCTGCGTCCAATGGAGAGGAATGCTCCCACGATGCTGCACATACGAAGTAAACTGATGATTACTGAACAGTTTAGGGCCTGGGGCGTGAAATGAAGTCGTGAGGGCCTCTGAGACAATTTGCTCGGTTTCCACATCGTTTGCCACATATCCCTTCAAGAATTAGAACTAGGTTTGGATTGAGAGAGATGTCGGGCCGTCTTACTAGGTCATTGGCTCCGCGCTTGAGAAACCTCGCCCCTGCGAAGTATCTCGACCTTCGTGCAATGATTGTTATGTGCGCTGTGCGGCCGTATATTGAAAGGGCTACGTACGTATCGTGTTAACTTCTCATCACAAGCGCCAGATGGCTCCTAGGAGTGGCATTGCATGTCGCTGCCTTACCGGCCTGGTCAATGTATCCATGGATGATGGGACGGCACCAGTCGTAGGGATCCTGCAAGGCATTGGCGGCAGGTTGGAGGAGGTGAGAATTCCAGACAAACATGGAGTTGAAGTCGTGGTGAACGGGGATGTGGGAGCCTGTCGCGAGCGCCTCCCTCTCTTGGGACAAGTTATGCTGCAGGGTACGCGTAATATCGTAGGAGTAACTGTAGTAAAACGACCGTGTGAGGTCTAGGTTGTTCAGTATTCCCAAAAATCGCTGCTCCTCGGTGTTTCTCCCGTCCGCCCTAAATTTCGCAGGCGTCAGGGGAATGAGCTCTGTTCCTTCAATTTGATAGATGTAGTGTCCGCCAATCATGGCCACGGTGGACTTCTTGGTAATGAGGAGCATGTAATAAGGGCCGGTGAACTTGATGAATCCCAACAGGCCCCAGGTGGTGCAACGGAGCTTCATGCCCCCAGTCCCCTTGTTCCCGTGGTCGATGGTGTCGAGGAGCTGGTTCATCTCCCGCTGGCTATAGATGATTTTATCATCTGTAATGCTCAGCTCGGAGTCGTCACTGGTCCTCTCGATCTTGAGCATGCGATAACGCCTCTCCGTCGTATCACCGCCTACAATGTAATATCGAGTGGCTGTCTCATACAAGCTAAATTTATGCATCTTGTAGTCAACGCTTCCCCCTACCTTGTCGTCTTCGAGATACACAGGTTGACTTCCTTGGTTAGGGCTTGAGATGCGGGCAAATGGCTTGGCAACAGCCGGTTCATCATCGTTGTCGTCTTCAACTGAATGGCCTGCTGCCCCTCCATCAAATAAGAATGATGACTCGGCATCATCATTTCGAAGCTCAGGAAATGATGGCTCATCACTAGGCGTGGTTGGGTTTGAATTTAACGGATAGGCGTGGTCTGTTCCAGCCAGCCCAGCTAAATTCTCGTCGCCCATGGCGAGAGAGACGCAGTTAATTGTATCCTGGCTCTTGGCTGTATCCTGTTTCTTGCATCACATGAAAAGGGGCGTTGGGGATGGGGATGGGGATGAAGATGAAGATGAAGATGGGGTTGTTTCCTCAACGACGCTGGCCGCGTCTGCCAAGGAGCTCGTAATGAACCGGCTTCCACGCAGGTCGAGGAATTGAGCGATCCGAAGGACGTGACGACGATGGTAGCTGAAGACGCAGTGAGTCCCATGAAGTAATGAATGAGAATTGTCCTTCGTACTCGCATCAAATCAAACGAGAAGAAGAGGAATGAACTTGATGGTGTGCCCCCAATTAATACCATGACCCTCCCCGATTACCTCACACTGTGTCATGGATCGGATACAGTCCTAAGGTTTGCGATGTGCTTAAAAAATGTCAACCAAAAACCACCAACAAATGTAAAAATTTCGATGCAATGCATGAATTGGTATTAGATGTGCAACGAGAAAGATCAATTAATTGATCCAAATACATCAGTGATTGTCAACTGATACGAGCCACGACCGATCTGGGCACCCCCCAGTCAGAAGGAAACTACATCGCCCGCCATAGTCCACACATGTTTGCAAAAATACTGTCACAGTTTTGTAAGTCCCAAGTTGTGAAGCTCGCCCGAGCCTCTTTTAGATCCTAGCGAGACGATCTGCTGGCGGGTAGAGAAACTCTTTGCCGGATTCAAGGCCAAGAAAAGGGACGGCCCCAATCTGAAAGGGAACATGGAAATATTGCACAGAGTGAGGATGCACGGTGAGACCTCTGAGTTCATCTCAACAGAGTGGACTGGAAGAGTGAAGATTGACGTGCATCAGCTCCCGGCACTATTGTAACTGCACTTCCAGCAAGTGAATACAGGCCGGCGTATGTTCTTAATTTGGGATGGGGTGAGATGGGGCGAGCTTCGGATTACCTGCTATCAAGCTAAGCTTCTGGAACCCCGAGCTCTATTCTTCGTTTCCGGACCTCGTTTATGACCTTGCCTGCATCTGTGATATCCGGGTGCCTGAATTGCCACGCGAGACAGACGTCAAGGGCTTGGGCCATCCAAGGTCCCGGTTTCACTCCAAGCGATTTCGCTAGCATATGCCCGTCGACCAATGGTTTGGTAGAGGGTGCATCCATCACGTCTAGGTCTGCCAAGTGGACGAGGAACTTCTCCCACTCCTCGATAAATGAGTGGAGGCCTGCACATAAATTAGGCTCTAACCCACATCCCGACGATGGATTGCAGGGGCACTTACGATCGGAAGAAACAGGCCACTTTCCAAGCTCCCGCATGGCCTCAACCAGGATGCAGTACAGAACTTGCAATCTCCAGTGGCCCCCAAAGCCGTCCCACTTGCATATTGCCATCGCGAACAGATCTCGTCGGTTACGAGATTCATCCTCCGAACCCGCTAGCTGCTTTAGCTGTAGAATATTTCTCCTATGGAGATGCGACGACGCAATAACAGCACATAATCTATTGGCTGCCTTGATCCCTTCCTTGGCAGCTCGCAGAATGAAAGGGGCTGCATGTGCCTTTGATTTTCCTGCAGGCGGTTGCGGGTCATCGACACTTTCCCAAGGGGCAAGCGCCGCCAGATTCCAGGCGAGGTACGCATCGGCGTCGCTTTGGACGAGTTGATGGCATAAAGGCTTGATAGTGACGTCATCAGATCGGAATACTTCCATCAGACCGTACGCAACGTGCCATGAGGATATATCTGGGGTAGGTATCCGCTCAAATGTTGGATCTGTGAATATCGTGTGGTAAAGTCCCAGCCTGTCAATGAGGCCGAGGGCAGCGTGGGGGCGGTTGCCTACAGACCGGGGGTATAAGCTGGTGAGAAATTGGGAGAGCGCACCATAGGTGAAGCCTGCGATCCGAACTCACCTTTTAACATCTTTCCAATCTCAATCCCCACCCGCTCGCGACTGATTTTTGCCTGGAACGATTTCAGAACACGGTCGTCGCCCATCAGCTTTTCGACGTCGGCGGCGATCGTGAAGTCCAGGCGACTGGCAAACCTCACTAATCTCAACACTCGAAGAGGGTCATCCATGAATGTTTGGAATGGGTCTAACGGAGTTCGGATCAGACGATCATTCATATCCGAAATCCCTCCTGTGAAATCTTCAACCTCATCTGTGTGAAGGTTGTAGAAAAGAGCATTGACGGTGGCATCTCGACGGAGTGCGTCTTCGAGGGGGGTGCCGAACTCAATTTCAGGATTCCGACTGCCCTCAGAATAGGTCTCCTTCCTGAGATTGACGAAATCCACGTCGGCGCCGAAGATGCGGCAAGTAGCGGTGGCGAGGTGTTTAGACTTTTCCGGGTTGGCCTTGATGGTGTGAATATTGCCCAAGTCTGTCTCCGTAATCGAGTACTTCTCAATTATGGAGGGGGAATGGCAGAACTCGCGGAACCTTTGGCCGAAGTCTTCACCGGTCATGCAGTTGATTGCTACATCAATGTCGTGCGTCTCAATGCCCAGTAGCTTATCGCGAACCCAACCCCCAGCCCAGCGCAGGAGTACAGGATTGCGGCGAGAGTGGTCCGAGGGAGTTTCATCTAGGTCCGCCTGTGTGGTGTTGATAGATGAGGCAACATCCAGAAGAAGGCGCTTCAGCCGTTCCTCACCTGGGGAGAGTTGAATGGTAGGTGCCATGGTCGTTATACTTTGCTTGGGACTACTGGCCTCTTGATACAATCCAAACTTCCTTTTCATGGTGAAAAAATGTATGCGAAAAGGGAAGCCGATTGCTGGATATCGGAGGAAGGCTCGCTGCATCTCCTTCGCTCTAACCCGTAAACCACAATGCCTGACCCACAGAGGGTTGGTTTACTGCGTCGAGTCATTCATTGTTGTAGGTTGAAGACAACATTGAATCAGTTGATGACTGTTTGACCTTGTTCGATTGTCTCCATTGCCCGGTCCAAGCACAAAGATTGTACAATTGTGGTGCCTGGTTTTGTACAGCAAATTTTCAAAATTGTGCATTCGATGACATAAGCGCCTTTTTATTTTATTTTATTTTATTTTATTTTTATTTTTTTTTTATCATGACTTTTGACTTGGACGATTGGAATGATTGGAACGGGTTCAGCAAGAAGTGGACAAAGCACATGTATTATAACAAGACAAAATTCTGCGAAGGGGGTTTTCGAGGATTCGAACTGTACGGGTCAATCTAGTATAGACCCGATGATGAAAGACCTCCACCTCTCGGAGGCAAACTGGACGTAGATTGAAAAAGGACGCGGCGATGATCGAGTGGACGAGTTGGGTCTGAGGGTGGTATCGTTATTGCTTGCTGAGTGAGATATTCTATCTACATATAGATTCAACTGAAGCCCATCTTATGAAGTCATTCTTTCCCCACGAAGCCATCATTCATCTTCCTTCGACCCTAAGTCGTTTCCACGCCGATATGAATCGACGATGAAAATAAGGTGAGAAACAGAAACGAAAAAAACAACAAATGAGAAACTCAGCTCGGCAGAGAACAAAGACTGGCCTGGAAGATGTATGTTATTCTTCATCGGCTTCATCAATGTTTATGGCATCGGGATTGGCTATCACCGGATGGACGTCGGTTGCCACCACCCCCCGAGCCTTAAGTCCTGGGCTTGTGGCTGCAACGAAACCAACAGGGGCTCTCGCCTGTCGTTCTAAGGCGGCCATGGCATCGCCAACATCCTCTTCTCCAGATTCTTGTTGTCGAGTCTGGCCTCGAGCGATAGCCTGCGAGGCAATAAAGTTGACGTCCGTATTGTACTGCGCTTGTACACTTCGCTTAATGCGTAGCATTTCCTTGAAAGTATCTTCATTGCCGTGCTGTACCTCGAAAGCCTCCCACTTGGACCAAAACTCGGGGTTCGTCCTAGGATCGCAGAATTGAGAAGCATGACCGTAGATGGCGCGAGCTCGGTCGATTTCTCCAAGACGTTTCTCCATGTCAGCGAATTTCAAGCACATATCTCTTGCTTCCCTGTCTGGCAGCGTAGATATCGCCTTTTCGTAGATGGGCCGCGTCGATGGGAGGCCAAAGTTTGAGGCAGACTTAGTGATGTAGAAATTAAACATATCTGCGCGGTCTTCTTCCGCAACCGCGCGAGTTGCCCGCTCGTAAATCCTCATCGCATGCCGTGCTAGGCCTCTCTCTTCCTCCAAGTTCCCGTACATGAGGTAAATGACTTTGGCAAACTTCGCAGGGCAGCCTTCGATCGCCTGCTCGAAAAGATCTCGTAAACGCTCAATGCTAATTCGGCGGTCCACTGCCTTGCTAAGATATAGATTCCAGAGTTCGAATGCGACCGGATAGCTGAACAGATCAAGGCCGCGTTCGTAGATCTTGAAGGACTCCTCAAAGTATTTGTGCTCCTCCAGGAGGTTGGCGTAGTTCACGACGGTTTGTGGAGTTGCAATTCTCAGTTCGAAAATGCGTTCATACACTTTCCTAGCCTCTTCGAGAGAGCCCACGCTCTCCACGAGGTCCACATAGAAGCTCCAGAGTTTCCAACTCTTGTGCACTCTCTGCTGGGGAGATAGGTTTTCGTCAAAGTAGTCAATGGTCGATCGTTTCGGCGCTTGGACTGCCTTTGCCATGATACGGACGGCGTCGCTGAAATTGTCATTTCTGAGCTCCATTTCCGCCCATTCGATCCACATGTCTGCCAGCTCAGCGACGGACTTGAAAGGAACCTTGACCGCCTTTTCCATAATGATACGACCAGTCCGGAGGTCACCCCCCTTTTCGTAGAATTTCGCATAGTTTGCCCAGAGCTGGTGGAAAGCACCGTACGCCTTCTTTGGCTGGATTGCGGCTATAGCGTCGGTGTAGGTCCTAACGACTTCCTCGGAATTATCACCCCAGAGGACAACCCGTTTTTCCCACTCTGCGACATTATTAGGGTTCTGGCGAAGGTGGAGGTCATTGAGAAGGAAGGGCCGACGGTCCATGAGTT
Organism: Scedosporium dehoogii; assembly: GCA_002812735.1. Classification (NCBI taxonomy): domain Eukaryota; kingdom Fungi; phylum Ascomycota; class Sordariomycetes; order Microascales; family Microascaceae; genus Scedosporium; species Scedosporium dehoogii. Next base: position 53,072 of record PGIR01000077.1, read on the forward strand.
GATCAAAATGCATGATCCTTAAATCAAGCTCGAAGTCTGCGTCTGCGTCTGCGGCCCCTTCGCCACGGTGGGCGGCCGATTCCATCATGCTGTCGATGACAGATTCTTCAAACTCTATGTAGGAGTCGAAAATGAGTGCAAAGTCGCGAACCGTCATTACGGTCGTTATTCCCTCCTCGAAAATATCCCTGGCATGGTCGAGGTTGCCCTTTCTTACCCAGTAGGCCGCTAGGCCACACCACAGTTTACCTCTCTGATCTGGGAACCGAGCGAGCCCAGTCCGTATGATACGTTCCGCATCAATCCCGCACTCCGCACTTGAATCAATATCTGTAGCATGCTCAACCAAAAGATCCACCATTTCGCTCCAGAGCTCATAGGTTCCCTTGCCATATTTGCTCGAAAAAAGGGGATTGTTGAGAATCAGCAAATAAGTTTGTACTGCATCAGTGTAGAGCTCAAGATGGCTGAGGAGCCCGATGAAATCTTCGGCATCCTCAGGATGGACCTGCATGTATCTTCTCCAGACTTTGATAGAAGTGTTTCCCGATGCTGAATTTGCAAATGGTCGATATAAAGCCCATATCCGGTTATGCTGCGTTATCGGAAGCGCTCGAAGAGCTCGGTCGAAGGCTCGGCGGGTCAAGGTGAGGAACGGCTGCTGCATTAGAAACTTCAAATACATTTCCCAAATTCGTGGCATCTTATTTAGGAGAATCAATGCTCTTTCGAAAAGAGCATTTACCTTCCGGAACTCGGCGGAAAAGATGGCTGGGTCGAGCTTAGAAACATGTCTCGTTCGAAAGTCGAGGTACTAGTAGCCATCATCAGTATAAAATCACCACTGGGTTGACTCGGTTGGGGGGAGGCCTGTACTGCTTTCCAAAGTTTATACGAGCGTGGCAATTGCCGACATGCCCTTTCCAGGACAAAGGCCTGCTCATGTGCTGTGCCATGCTGGGTTTTGAAGCTAATATAGGACAGCCAGGGCTTCGTGCTCCCTGGGTTGTTGATAATGTCCTGTTCATAAACCGAATCTTCCTCGGACTGCAGGTTGGGGTCGCGGGTTAGCGGAGGGACGGTAACCATGATACCGAAGCTTGATTTAGATCCTAGGATTCACATACCACTAGGTCCAAAGATGGACATCTCGTGGTGGCCTCAGCCTGGTCCTTGAAGGCAGGCATGGCCGAGGACGAATGCTTAAGAGATTGAGGCGTGTGAAGACAATTCAGGTAGCTGAATCTAGGAATTCGAAGCGGAGACTACAGTCCGACACGCATGCATCATTTTGGTGAAAAGAAAAGACGAATTTCTGCGTTTTCGATCGACGCGCTCGCTATTGAGGCGGGTAACAGCACGACGACGCCATCAGAAAAGGTTCGCTCCATGATGTTTGGGTCAGACCCCCCAGTCGGAGAGGGTTGGCCAGCAGGAGGAACTGGTTAATTGCAAATATGCATTAAACGCGATTATATATCCTAGATTCGAGGAGGCAACACTCTCTCCGGGGCAGTCATGTCATCATCGATTAGCTTCATACCTTCATTGTCATTGTTCAAATTGTTTGTACCAAGTGCTGTTATTAACATGTTGAGTTCTGCGGGAGGTCCTGGCTCGTGCTGAATCGCCTTCATACATGTGACGTAGCTAGCCTACTTATCAAGCTATTGATCCCATCAGCGCAAAGCAGAGGTCCGGCCTCAACGAGCTACAGCCTACAATCAACAGATGCTTTGAACTTGTGTCAACATTGACGCCGGGTATTGTTCGAATATTGAAGATACGCCACCATGGCTGAGGCAGCGGTAAGATCCCTTTTACATTCCCCAGATGGATACCGTGATTAATATTGTCGGTTTAGGGACGTGAAGCCGTTTTCCCGACAAGACAGTCGCTTGGGTTGATGAAAGCCAAGCTCAAGGGTGCTGAAACAGGGCATAGCCTCTTAAAAAGGAAGAGCGAGGCACTGACAAAGTAGGTTTGGAAATATTCACATGTTTCTTTTATTTTCTCTAACAGGACTCTTTCCTTAGGCGTTTCAGAGGTATGGTATTTTAGTACTCTCCCTTGCTTCAAATCGCGCTCTAAATCACCATGCTCAGAAATCACGAAACGAATCCATGATGCGAAGCTTAAGCTTGGACGTGTCATGTCAGTAGCTGCATTCTCGCTGGCGGAGGTAACCTATGCCGTCGGGGGAGATATCGGGTATCAGGTGCAGGAATCCGCCAAGTCGGCCCGCTTCCGGCTCACCACTAAACAGGATAACGTATCGGGAGTCTTGCTGCCTAGATACGAGAGTCATATATCAGATGGGAATAGTGACTTTGGCCTCACGGGCCTGGGGAAGGGCGGTCAGCAGGTCCAGAAATGCCGAGAGACATATGCTCGAGCCGTCGAGGCATTGGTCGAACTTGCCACTCTACAGGTTTGTTTGAATGCCTACCCAGCTACACGGCAGACTTCGAAGCACAAGGGCTGATATCTCCATCCTGGAGGAAAAGACTGCATTTGTTATGCTCGACGAAGTTATCAAGATGGTCAACCGGCGAGGTAAGAACCGTACGACGCAAGCAACAGGATGCCGACACTAATCATGGCGACAGTTAACGCAATGTATCTATTATACCACTGAGGGAGCTGCTGCTGTTCATCGCTCTAATGCCCTTTCTAGCGAACACGTCGTAATCCCGAGAACAGAAAACACAATCAAGTGTAGGTTTTTCTCTCTCTCATTTCTTTACAGTATTTGCGCGTCGCACTGCGCTGCTACCTCAATGGCTAACTCTACTTCTAGACATTAACGCCGAACTCGATGAGCTTGACCGAGAGGAGTTTTACCGGCTGAAAAAGGTTTGTGCCTCGTGGCCAGCCTATCTTCTGCGGCTAACATCTATGTAGGTGGCTAAGAAAAAGGAGAGGGATAATGCGGCGCTTGATGCGGAGCTGAAGAGGAGACGCGGCGCCGATAGCAATCTCGTGGGTGCGGGTGAGGACGCCCCGACGAATATTTTGGCTGTTGAGGATGATGATGTCATCTTCTAGACCCTCGTTCCCGATGGCACATTGAGCCTTTCCATTTGGGGCTGTTTTGAATCACCCACACGTCGAAGTTGTTTCTCGTATTTCAATGCGGGTTTTCCAGGGGCGACTAAGGTTTTGTGGGACTGGTCTAGGAGCTTGGCGGTAGCATAATAGCCTTATTGCCGTTGATAGGTAACCTTCATTGTCTGTCCCGATTCCCCTAGGGCCATTCCGGCAGTATTCTCCTTCGCGGTTATGGCACCATGTTCTGCTTCGTATTCTACAAAGGCTATACCCTTACGTCCAGGGACAAGTCGCACCTCCCGAAATCCATCGAAACGACCGAAAATCGACGTTAGAGAGTCCACATCGTAATCTTCTGGTATGTTTTGAACGAAAAGGGTTTTGTTTGGTGGCAAATACTCGTCCGGTACCAAGGTGTTTGAGGGGGGGTTGCTGGACTTGAGGCCGGCACCGCGTGTCAATCTAGCAGGTCGAGAAGTTAGATCTTGAGAGGGGCCGACTCTCTTGAGTCGTTTTTGCTCGTCGGCAGCCTCGAGGGCACGTCGTTTGTCTGCGTGGAGGGACGGCAGGATTAGTCTGCAATGCATGAGGTCGTTAGTAGAGCAAGGGCGCCTACCTTTCTCAGCTACGCGTCTTCGTTTATGTTGTTCAAAATCTTCATCGGAGCAAAGACCTCGGATAGTCGCATCACTTCTTGTTCTCGCGAGGGCCAAGCGCATTGGCTTCTCGAAGAGCTGAAACCCTTGAAGTTCTTCAATGGCCTCCTGCGCCACGGCGGGGTCGTCGAAGACGATGAAGGCTTGCCCCTTAGCCCGAAGATTCGCTTTCGCCACTACTTCAATTACGTTTCCGTACTCTGAGAAGACTTGGGAAAGTGCTTCCTTTAGGGTGTCGATTTTGACTCGCTCTTCGAGATTGTTCACGTAAATGCTAGTCAGGTGTCAGCCAAATGCTAGATACATGTCGGAGTGCAATGACGCGTACGTAGCAATCGGTGGTCCAGAGGTTGCCATCTTGATTCGATTTGTAGGGGCTGATATGAAGAACGGGATGGATGGAGGTATGAAGGCGAGGATGAGAGGAGAAGATGGGTCACCAAAAAATAAAGTACGAAGGTGCACGAGCAATCATTGAGCGACGACCTTGTATAAACTAATTGACCCGTTATATGCATAGGAGGTCAAAGGTTATTCCGAAAAGAGCTACCATTAAGTGCAGCCCAGCACTTGGGCCTGGCAGCTGGAACTTGGATTGGATTGGACTTCCAGTTCCACAAAGTCTCGTCCAGCGCACAGGTAAGTGTGAAAGAGCGAAACTCGGTGAAAGCAACGTTCATAGATTATTAGATTATTGTCACTTATGCAAGCGCATGCGAGTCTTCGTTGCCATCACGTTCTTAGCCATAATTCCCAAGGTGGTGAAGTAACTGATAGTGGCGGAGCGGGCTATCAAATATGGCTTGTTTCTTCTCATTGACCCTTCTCAACAGTTCCCATTTCCTCCTCAGCTCGATGCCTCATCCTGTCCATCCAGAGCCAGTTCGCTTTTCAGCTCGGGCAAGAATCGATCAATCCGCTTCCACGTCTCCACCCAGAGTTTTTCCTTCGATGGGTCAGTAGTGGGGGGCACTAGATATTTGCTGGTTGCCATAAACAGGATGACATTCTTCAGATTTTCCCGTACAGCCTCCTCCTATATCCCAAGGGCGAATGTGTCAGCTCAAACGCCTCCAGAACAGGTAACAAGTTGGCTTACCAGACTGTCGCCTTGGCCGCTGTTCATTAAGCGGTCAAGGATATCAACTATTCGTAGCCATAAATCAAGCATTCCATCCCATGCCGAAAGCAGGACAAGGTATTGGAGGAATACTTTGCAGAGCAAGGACGCAACTTGTACCCTCATCTCACCCATACCATCTCGATCCGAGAGGAAGACCTCTGGCTTCAGGAGATTTAGGATTAATGGGAACAGGACCTCTGTAAAAATGGCTGTCCACTCTTTGTGGTCGTTGCAAATGAGTTCGGGGGATAGTAGAGTCCTTTGCAGGGATGTCAGAGCGACATTTCGGACCTCCCTGCAAGGATTCGTACACTGGATTGTAAGAGCGTTGAATATCGGCAACCAGTATGCAGCCCAGGCTGTTTGACCATAGGATCCGCAGTCAGATATAGGTTTCGAGGTGGCTATAGTGTACGTGACTTACCTTCGCTGCTTTCGAGGTGGGAATGCTTCATTAGGTATGAGATGCGACTGGTCATGTTATAAATCATGGTGACAGCTTTAGTCCCCCTGGTGATCATAACGTCCCTTTCGGCCCTATAGAGAATAGCATGTATTAGCATGGTTAAGGGCTTGGTAGCGCCGTAGAAGTTGATGCCTTACTCGGGCCCCTGCGCTTGTGTGCTGGGAACTTCCCTTGCCCCTCTGGGAATTGTGGCCGATTTACGTGATGTCACCGTTCGTGATGCTGATGCGAAATCACTTAGAAGAGAAATAGCAGCTTCGTAATTGTCTGCCATGATGGAAGGCGGTGTTCCCGTTGTACCGCGCTCTAGTATGGCAAAAACAATCGCACTCGTGTCTCTTCTCTGAGCAAGAGTCCTCAGCAGCGCCCAGAAGTCTGGGGAAGTCATGATTTCGCTCCGCAGAGGACCCGGTTCTTCGATGCAGATACAAATCCCCTGGAGGGTGAGGGATGCAGTGTTTCCTAATAGGGTGTCTGGAAATCTTGATAGTGTATGTAGGAGGATGGGGACATTCACAAAATCAAATTCCTAGGTTGTCCCCCCAGGATGTTAGCGGTATTGACGCAAGTAGGGAGATTTGGAACTTTACACTGCTTACATAGCTGGCACGAAGAAGCTTTAGCAAGTAGAATACTGTCCGGGCGACAGCAACGGGGTGATGGGTCGTCGCATTCCGCAGGACTCCAAATAGCGCCTCGGCAAGTTTCTCTCCAAAGGCGCAAACAGTTTCACGGCTTCTCAGAGTCAGGATCGTAGAAAACTCCAAGAGGTAGACCAACCCCGGGTCATAGCGCATCTGCGCATCATTTGATTTCAACTCTCCGGGAGGGCCCGGTGATGTGCTTGGGGCTTTCACGCTAATGACGGCGGAACCGTGGTCCTCGGGGAGTTCGTCAAGAAGTGCATTGATAAGGTGAGTCAACTCTGTGACAGAAAGCGTGCTGTTGCCGTGTGAGCCCAAGTTTAGTTACTGCGTGGTTAGGCGTGACGGAAGGGGTCTTACGAGATCCTGGCGAATATGTCGCCCATGCGGCATTGGTTGATACAGTCAACAGTGCAAAGCGTACTCTCCAATTCTTCGTGGGATGGCTCAGGCGGATCATCTGCCGCATAACTGGAGATGTAGGAAGTGAATGCAGAAAAGAAACCCACTTCACTCGGTCGAGAAGCTCGATCTATAACCTGTGATGGAGGTTGGAGAGCGATCGCGGGAATTCCCAACTTGTCTTGGTTGTCAGAGAAGAATGGTGGAATGAGAGAGTTGAGGAAGAGGTTTAGCCATATGCGTAAAATCTGGGACGGCTGATTAGCATCTTTCTGGCGTGATTAATGAAGACGACCTACGTGTTTCCAGCCACCATCGATGATATGCTCGTTTCCTGAGACTACTCGAAATAAGACCAGGGTCGCAAGTTGGGCCCTGAAATCCCGACCAAGCTTCACGGCCAGTTCACTGACCATGACACTATTGTCCCCAGCCTGTACTTCGGTATTCAACGAAGTGTTAAACGGAATGACGGTGGCTATAGTGGTCATGTGGCTTAAGCAATGCACGATTTGATCAAGTGCCTCTACTATGCCGTATCTCGCAGCTATCCGGGCGCATTCGTCAAAACCAGTCACGACACGTGCGAAGACTGTATCGTCAGTGGCCGACATGAACACGTATGATAGCGTTGAAACAATAGGTTTCCAAGTTGAGGCAAACAAGTCGGCGTCGTACATATTGGTGTCGCATTGGATGACACGCCCTGTTGTATCCGCCTTCAAGAGCAACTCTCTCCATGCGTAGTCAAAGGCGTGTTGGTTGTCATGTTCGTCTGGAAGGATAATTTCATTCGACTTGATCGAGTTGAAGATATCACTTAGGTACTCGGGTGAGAAATTCTCCCCACCATTTACGCCACGGAGATTCCTCGAGAAGTCTTCAAGCGCCATGCGTTTTGAAGACTTGATTTGCGGATTGTGTTGGTCGGTGTTGAGCATGATGATGGCGTATGTCAATACGTACACTGCGTCTTTATCAGCGACCTCGACAGGAGTGCTATTGGCGCAGTACTTTTCGGAAAAACAAGTTAAAATGCGCTCAATAAGTGCAGATTCTCCAGGGAGGCGGAAGGATTCTAGGAGTACTCGGAGCGCCTCATCCACTCTCTTCCCGGTGAAATCAAAGAGGTCTAAGAATGCTTCTAGAATGGGCTCATTGCCCTTCTTCGAGAGAAACTCGCCAAGAATTTTCTTCGAAATTCTTTGGTTACGTTTTAAGAAGCTGGCAACACATGATGGGTTCCGAATATCATCAATGATGCCGTGGGCCTCCAAATACCCAAGCCCGCTCTTTGGGCTCTCATTGAACTTGTTTGCACCTTTGATTATAATCTTTTTCCGGCTGCGTCGGGTCCTCAGCAAGTCTGCGTCTGGAAGATCGACTTCGGCGGGCTGCCATTCGAGTCTCTCGGCGAGGAACTGAACGTATCTCAAAAGCGCGTCGAGGCAGAGTGGTGGCACGCTTGTAGTACTCCAGGTTGCGGAGTCTGGTAAAGCGTTGCGGGCTAAGAGGCCAACCATGTCCTCGCACAAGTCCACCCGGTCTTCATCGCAATCGTAATTCACAAAAAGCTCCACCATATAAGAGGGCATGCGCAAAAGAACGCTGATGCATTCAACCATGGCCTGTCTCGCATCGGGTTTGCGAACTCCCCCCTCCAGTCCAAGTTTCTGGCGATCTTTGATTGGCACTGGCGTTGACCGGCCACTGCCATTTTGTGATGGGAGGGGTCTGACGAGCTTGGGAGCCTGGGGTATATCGGCGTATAGCGACGGGTCAATACCCGGCTCCCTAGGAATATCGATGGCTGGGTGGAGGCATGCGACAAGGTAGGATAGGAAAAGCTCCTGTTGAAGCTTTAGGACGCTGCGACAGGTAGAGAGTAGGGTGCTTGCGACGACTAGGGCTTCCTGAAGGAGATCCAGGTTGTCGGACCTCACTAGCTGGAAGAGATAGGAGCACAGCTTATCTTCCGTTATGGTGCCGAGCGCTGGGTATTGAACGAGGGATGGGCCTGCAACTTCCAATGCAACATGTATGATGCGCAATGCCATGATCCTCATGGTATCTGTCTGCTGTCTGTCGTTGGGATCCAAAAAGCCAACAAGAACTCTAAAAAGCTCCCTAATACTTGGTAATGAGTAGGGCGGCATATCTAGCGAGTCGGGTCGCTCCAACTCCTCGCTTTGATGGCGTAAGCCGGCGTCTGAGCTGGCTTCGGAGATATCACTACTCGGGTTGGAGTCCTGGGCAGTATTCTGAGGACTGCTGGCGGACGCTTCGTCAGGTAAAATATGATGACCTGTGCCTGGCAGTCCCTGAATAGCTGCTTCGGAAGTAGAAATCACTACAGAATCCATTTCACCACCAGGTTCGCGAAAAGTCCCAGTCACCTCGTTTGCCTCGACATCTAGGTGCTTAACAGCTTCGAAGATGATTTGACACATACGAACCATCGAAGCTTCCGCGGTCTGGCGGAGAACTGGGGAGAATCGGGTCTGTGAGCAGATAGCGAGTCCCCGACCCATCATGTCGCAGATGCTCTCATCGCTCAGAATATCGCCTCCTGGACCCGATAACATATCCTCCATTAGGTTCAGAATCATCAGGAGCACAACTTCCATCTGACCCGAGTCGCTGAACTGACAATGAGTAAGGGCGCTGGATAAGGACTGCATCGCTAGTGCAAATCTGGGCGATTCAGGACAGATAAACCCATACGCCAGGAACTTCCTTAAGGCACCCAATGCTAAGATTGTGATTGGGGCTGCCGTGCCTTTGGTTTGAAGGATCTGGAGGAATGGCTGTAAAAGTGACGGTGCGTCAAAAGTACGTATATCTACGTAGGTCGTCAGCCCCAGCATATCCGAAGGAGATGGGGGACGTTTGTAAACTGACCTTTAACGCTGGAGAGCTCATAGCGTAATTTTCCGAAGCTCGAGATTAGAGGATTGTCCCGAATATTATGTCCTTTCCTTCCCCTTAATCCCCACCGGTTCGCAAGGCCAGGTTCCTGTACGTCCTGAATTGTACTTCCATCCAGATGTTGGTTCCCAAAATCCGAGGGAGATTGAGGCTGTCCCAGCTGAACTGTGTTTGGGTTGCCACCTAAGATGGCGGATACCGACGAATGTGCTGACGGGACTCGCTTTCGGATTTCGGACGTGATCGAAATGCATTCAGATATTACTAGGGAAGTCGGGTCAACCGCAACAGAGACTGGGCGACTGCGGTATTGCGCGCGAGAAGAGGTCCGGGGTTCCTGGGGTCTCAGCTGGCGCTCCTTCAAATCCATTTTCGGTAGCAGCGGATGCGCATCTCGGCTTTCTCGAGTCATCAAGAAAGAAAGAAAGAGAATAACAGAGGAAGGGAGAAAAAGCGGGAGAAAAATAGGTATAGAATCGGCGACCACAACTGAGTGCTGATCAAGTACGACGGGTCAGCATCAATGCCTCGATTCTGTTCTCGGAATACGCTAGTGGATAAGAGTGCGAACATTAGTGTAGAACCTACCTAGATGGTTGGGCTCTACTTGACAGGTCCTTTTTCATGGATCGAGGGAAGAAAACCGAGCGGCCGATACGTCTAGATTAATTCGTACCGAGCTGGGTGCGGGCATGGGTGAGGTCGCAGCAAGGTGTGCTAGATTATGATGAAGTTAAGAGTTGAGGTTTGGTTTTGACCAGAGCTCGGACTCCCTGGCCTAGGTCTTCTCCTGCTTCCAGCATGTTACATTACAGAACCAGGCAGAAAAAGAATCCAAAAAAGGGCCTAAGAATTGAACCATTGGCTCTGAGGCACAAGCCACCACTCACTGGAGCTCCTATCAAATCGATTTGAAGCACTGTGTCGAGGTCCTGGATTAATTAGCCAGAGGCATTAACCCAAGTTCGCGTTAGAATTCTTGGGGACACGTTGTGGCCTTTGAGCAACCATCAACCAGACATTGATTGAAAAATGTTTACCATCAAATCTATAGATGTCGTTATAAATATTATAATACAGCTAGGCATATAGCTAGGAGATACATCGTACACTGTTTTTGACGGGCCAAACGAGCAGAGCATATGGGAGTAGTGGTTAAACCGAAGCCAAAATGGAAACAATGGGAGAGTGTAACCTGTGCGGGGACACCTGGTCCCTTACCGATCCACTGCCACCTCACCTCTCTGATGAGGCTGGTCCTTCTTTTGCTTCGCTAAGTTCTCCATCTCGCTCTTGTCTTTCTCCCATTGATTGTTGGTATCGCCGAATTCTTCTTTCAACTTCTTGGCTCTTTCGGCCTTCTCCTGCTCCTCCTTCTCTCTTGCGAGTCTCTCCTTTTCCATCTCCTGTATAAAGTCAGCTTCACGCAGCACGAGTGTCCCGTCTCTTCGGCACATACCTCCATATGTCGAATATCATCCACACTAGGCTCGTACAGATGCCAAATGGTGTAATGCGGAAGTCCGACCACAGAGTATCCCATACGTTTGGCCATCTAAGAGGTTCGGGACATTAGCCTGGACTTCGAAATGCCGAGAACGAGCAGCCATGCTTACCTTTCCAAAACCCTCTGTCTCGGCATGCTTCTCAAAGCTGAATGCAGGAAAATGGACTCCAGACCGAAAGACCCGTGCTTTCGCGAGTATGCTCACACCGCCAACACCATCAATCTCCATCTCCATATCAGGATCACCATAGGGATCTCGAAGATACGCAAGATGGGGACGCCAAGTGGCATACTCAGCATATCCCTCAACTATGACCGCATCTTCATCCAGGGTGTCCGCCAGTGCTAAAGCAGTTTCTGATTCCTGCCACGAATTCAGGTCGTACGGCTGTTCTCCCCCGAGCCAGTCTGGCAGCGGTCGCCAAACGTCTAACCACACATGAGTAGGCTGTCGAATGTGTAAACATCGGCGTCTGCAAAGACTTACTGGGGACTATGACGTCTTTGTTATGTCTCATGAGATCTTCCAGTATTGTAAAGGGGGCAGTCTGGACATCGACATCCCTCCAATAAACCCAAGAGTGATAGGGCCGTAGCGTAGCGCTTAGCAGCCAGTTCCGGGCTTGGGCCATCAACTTTCGTCGACTTGCCTGGGCTGCGAAGCCGTGGCGACTTTCGACATCTTGGTTTACCTTCTGGCCAAAGTCCTTCTCAATGATAGAGATTTCACCATAGTGTTGTGTTACATCCTCATCTGATTGTATATCGTTCATCGTGTCGATGACGACCTGTAAAGTCCGGTCCTTTGAATCAGAGACTAGAAAGGCCAAGTCGACGAGGTGGTGTGGATAGGTGAAATTGCGAAGGTGGGAAAAGAACATCGGCAGGTGCACTTCCGCATCGCGAAGTGGCACGCAGAAGAGAATACGTTCTTCGCGTTCCCATCCACGAGCAGTTCCCTGAACGTTGCTCAGGTCATAGTATCGAACAGTCTCCAATTGGCTGTCGCCTCCAACCGTTAGGAGTCCCAAGGAGATAACAGACACAACAGGCCCTCGAGGCCAAATAAAGTAGCCAAAGACAATAATCGCGATCAGGGTGTAGATAGCTCTAGTCAGCAGAGCTTGTCGGCGACGGAAGGCCGGTGTAGAAGACCGCGGTTCGAACCTGATGAATGGAATCTTTCAGTCTCGGTGTCCGGAATAAATGTGAAGGGATCGGCCATACCTATGGGGTGAGATATCGAATGTGCTGCCACGAGGATAGCCATTGGCAAACGAACCAGGATGATGCCGGGGCATCTTCATCGAACCTTCTGACGATACATATGAGGGGAACATTCGAAGGCGTCGATGCGGAGAAGATACGATAAACTTAATGGGGATGAGGCTTGGTTGGATGCTTGATACAAAGGGAGGGAGGGAGACCAGAGAAGTGTATTACGTATTACCGCGTAACTATAAATTAGATACAAGTACCTTTGTATCCGCCCAGCATTTCAAGGTAGCCAGAGGTAGGGTCTGGGGTGCAAGGAATCTCTAATCTTAACATAAATCTTCGAAGCAAAGTGAATATTGCAACAAAGCATAATTTCTTCTAATGCAATAAATTGTTAAAACTATTAATACTAAATATACTTCAAATCCTTCCTTTACTTTATTTACATTACTTTATCAACTTCACCTAAATATATATATATAAATTAGCTTTTATAAAATCAAAGGAGAAAAAAAATTATCTCTGATAGTATAGAGGGAAAAGCTTTAGCAAGTCAGGAATTTTGGTATAAATATTCTCTTCAGAGAGATCAGAAGCAGAACTGGAAAGTGTACTCATCATTGAATGATAAAGCTTAGAAAGAACAAAGTGAAAAAGTAGAAGTTAACTAACCGTGAAACATGTTCAGAGAAGGATGATCTGAATACAATTTGAAATCTTGTACCCCAGCAAGTTAGTGTCCAGCTGACAGTTGAGGGGGAAAGAAAAGAAGCATGAGTAAGTGACACTGGTGAAGCCCAGACAGAATCAGATGGTAGTGCATGTGTTCAAAAAGCTCAGGTGGTCGCTTGAACTGTGGTTTGCATTTCATCATAGTCAAGATATATATCAATGTGAGGTTAGTACTTACAAAGACTAAGGATGCGAGACAGCATTAAACTTGTCGAAAAGAGTGAAGGCAAGAAGAGAGGAGAAAATTCGTAACCAGAAAGTTGAGAAAGAGAAAGCTTTAAAGCAATGAGCAGGCAGAATTTTTTTCCCACTTGTGCTAGTTCAGCCGAAGTATAAGAATAGATACCCCTCGGTATCTCATAATGTAATATTCTAAAATGGAGCAAGTCAAGCAGGCCTAGGGGGGCCGCTCTTGGATACTATTCCCCATAGGTCCTGGAGCAAACAACTCGTCGCATCTTTGTGCTCGGATAAAAATTTCGAGAGGAGAGTCTTCCAGCTCAGCAAAGCTCGCAATCGCTCGCATACAACCCTAACCAGCTCGATAGCCATGGCCGACAGGCGACGGATCAATGGGCCCTCCGGGATTACCTGCCCCCCATTCTTTGATGATGATTTGCCAACCAGGGCGAGGCGCGAGGATGAATTTCGAAACATCTGTAAGAGCCAAAGCTCCATTTTTAGCATCAATGTTCCCTCTTGCCAAGACCAAATACTTAATTTCGACCGTCCATATCTAGTCTTGAAAACCGGAGTGACTCCATCGGCGTCAGGTTCTGCATATTTGGAGATTGGTCTCCGACACACCAGTACCACGGTTACCGGAGCAGGGGCAAATGGCCTAAAGCTCATCTGTACGGTGCATGGCCCACGTGCGTTACCAAGATCAGGCCCCTTCTCTCCACACCTTGTCCTTACAACACACGTCAAATTCGCCCCTTTTGCGACTCGGCACCGACGAGGGTATGTCCGCGATTCTAGCGAGCGTGACCTCGGTGGCCACCTTGAAACGGCTCTCCGGGCAGCCCTCATCGCAGATCGATGGCCCAAGAGTGCCGTGGATGTCGTTGTTACCGTCGTGGAGAGTGAACAAGATAGAGCAGCGGCGGGTAGTGGGGGAGATGAGATGTGGGATCTTGTGAATACTTTGAGTGCCTGCATCACGGTCGCGTCCGCGGCACTCGTAGACGCAGGTATTGACTGTATTGACTCCGTGTCTGCAGGGGCTGCCGCACTCACAGCGTCTCCAGCGTCTGGTAATCCTGAAGTGGTTCTAGATCCTTCGGCATTGGACCCATCCCAAGTTCTCGCGGCTTGTTGCGTGGCATACCTCCCTTCTAGAGAAGAGGTTGCCGCATTGTGGGTAAAAGGCCACATTCCCCCTTCAGACTCTGTCAATAGTACCCGGCTCATAGCTGCGGCAATCCGAACTGCCAAAGCAACCGGGCTCACCCTGTCAGAGAGCTTAAGAGAGCTGGTTGCTATTAATAACGAAACCTGAAGACCTGTCTGAAGTCATCAATGCGCTGGGGGCCCATGAGATCGGGCTACACCCTTTTGCCATTGTGACGCAACCGGAAGCGTACATCGTAGTTGTCGTACCGGGTCGTACCGGGCATCGAGTGCTCCAAGTGTCCCTGGACACGGTCTCCAGTAGCTGCAATCCGTCAAGTGTATTAATAATACCTCAGGTATATCTCAGTTGCATTTGACTTTAGCTTCAATAGTTAAGTCTTTCCTCCGGTCCAATTACATCCAGTGTCATCCACCGCTACACCTCCACCAGTCCACCACAATACAGTGCATCAATAGTATCGTTACAGTGCTCGACTCCGCCCATCTGTTCTGTTATTGTTGAAGGAGATCCGGCTCATTCTCTCTCGTATTTCTTGGTTCAAATCCCAAGTTAGCGACGAACTGCCAGAGATGGCCCAATATTCCTTCCTTCCTGTGCCTGCTGGTGCTTAGCCTTGAAATGATATCGACTGATCTTGGAACCGGTTCCCCACTATTAATCAGTCAGCGAGTCCCGACCGTGCTGCCAGCAAGAGCACCTTGATCTCTGCTCCCTCCCTGTCGCGACGCCTGCAAAATGGACGACCGTCTTCCTGATATTGCCTCTGGAGACACATCGCGTGGGATTTGGTATAATTTCACAACTTGGACAGCACAACAGTTCAAATATACAGTCAATGTGACTAAATACGCGCCATCGTTGGAAGATCTTGTCTGGGCGGGTCCGCGGATGGTGAGACGGCTGGGATCGATCATCTTCCTTCCCGACGCTCTTGAAGGACCACACGTCCCCGGTCCGGCCCTCTCAAATTCTCTTCAGAATGCGTACATAATGGCATCCGATTCCGCTCCCAGTACAGTCGGCATCAACAGGCGTGCTTCGGGATCGGGCGCCAATCCATCACCCGGACCACCCCACAGCCCTGTCGATGGAACAAGGGGGTTTGGCAGTGTATTCAGCTATGCGACCAGTAAATGGGCGCTCTGCTGTATTGCGATGGCCATTATCTTGAATCGGGCTTACATCTTCGCGGCAACCCGAAGGAGGCTGGTACTACCCTGGCATGTACGGGTTCTTATACGCGGAGCCCCGATCGTTCTCCTCGGTCTGCAAGTGAGACATTTGCTTCAGTCTATCCAATGTCAAACTTCTCCCGATTTCCCCTCTATGCGCTGGGGGGACACAAGTAAGCACTCAGAACTTATGTTCCCCCAGGTCAATACGTTTCTTCATAGTCTCAGTTCCACTCTACTCCTTAACCCGACGGATCGCGAATCTTGCGTCTCGATCCATATGATCCCACAAAATACCGACCCTAGCCATGACGTTCGGGAGCTCAGGGGATCTCTCTCCCTCCTCTGGCCTTTGTTTGGTACATTTTGCCTAAGCCAGCTCCTAGAAACTATCGTGTGCGCCGTTGAGGGACGGACACTCTCCGCAGAAACAGGCATGACTCTGTTCGAGCACTCCCTTGCCTTTGCGGAAGCTGATGCGGCAATCAGCAACCAACTCGGGTGGGGTATATTCAACTCCCAGAGCAGTGGGGGCACCTCGGCCAACCCCCTCAGCTCTACCATGGCCGTTAGCCGTTCTATGATTCTCCAGAGAGTCAACACTTCCCCCGAGGTACTTTTCGTGGCGTTCTTGTCCTCAATGGCCCATATAACGAGCCATATACTGGGCACGTTCAATGTTCAGGCCAAGTTTCGTCTCTTGAGCACCACACTTTGGGGCCTTTCCTTCATGGGTAGTATTCTATGGAGCGTTGCCACGTTCTCCATAGACTCTCTCGACAGACAGAGTTTGCTGCGTTTTCCGACCGTGTGTATCATCGGCTTCATCCCACACGTTCTTGTCTTATCCGGGATTGTCGTCTGTTTATCCATCTACGGGTTTGCGCTTTTGCTATCCGCAATAGCCCCTCCCCGGGGAATTGATTTCAGGAATATGAGTTTCCGCGAGCGACTTGTCCAGGCACAAGGAAATCTACAAGCAAATATATCCCTCTCCGATCTTCGGATTAGCCGGGAGATGGACTTTTACACCGCATTACTCAGGACTGGATTTGGAGCGATCACGCTTGCAAGTGAGGCCGTTTATTTAAATGAAGACTCGGCGGTCAACACTCCACGCCATACCTGGCTTGAAGAACAACGCTCTCGGGAACTGGAGGAATTCCATGCGAGGCTGTCGGGGACTGCAGACGTGGCCCCGAGTAGCCCCAAATCGCCAGCGGAATCCGGTACCGCACAGCGTTTAGCTCGTGGGGGGGCATTTAACGGGTATTCCCGAGAGAAAACTACGCAAGCAAACAACAAAGAAAGGCCCGGCCTGGAGAGACAGTCAGGAAATGGCGTGGGCGCCGCTGTAAGGAGCGGTAGGTGGCTGGTCGCATTGGATTACATGCTAAACATTTACCGCGTTGTGATGAAAACGTGGGCACTCATGTTTCTCAAGATCCTTGAGAAAATAGGGGTAAGGTCGCGGCCATCATGGCTGCTCTGGCTGTTCCGAGGGGGTAAATCAACGAGTAGGAGACAAGGCACACGACCCGAGTCAAACCCCCCACCGTCGGTAAACGCTCCGCAAACTCTTGATGGCATCTGGATCCCCCGAGGCGACCATGTCGATGTAGAGGCAGAAGTGAGAAGACGCACGCAAGCCATGGCCCGAGGCGATAAAGGCTTTAGCGAGGAGGAACTTGACTCCCGCCTCTATTCCTGGTGGCTGCACGGTGGAACCTGGGGTTCGGTGGACCGCAGTGGGGATTACGCTGCAAGCGAAAGTGAGAGCATCACGGACAATACAAGCGTGATTTCTAGAAGCCGATCTGATCAGGATGGAGAGGAATGGGGTGAAGAGTATGACCAAAGAAACCTACCCCGGTTAGAATCATCCTCGGCGCGAGAGACAAGCCCCGCTGTTGACAACCCAATTCAGCTGTCGGATCTCGCACGTCTCCTACGTCCAAAGACGCTCGAGGACCAGGAAGAAGCAGATGCGTTATCCGCTCATCTCGCCAGCGATGAAATACTAACAAGATCGCGGTATGAAAGGATTCGCCGCCTTCAGTCATCGCACATACTCGCCGGAGGGTTGCCAGGAGTCACAACGATCTTTTCTCCGTCTCATCTCGCAAAGCTTACCGTTGACCAGGAGTCCAGACTCCTGGAACGGATTTTGCTGTCGAGACGACAACAAACGCGACGATCGGAATCGTTACACGATCGCCAATCTCAATCATGGGCGACCGGTGCTTCTGGGATGGGCGCAGAGGGTCCTCAATGCGTCGTCTGTCAGAGTACACCAAGAACTATCATTATTTGGCCATGTCGCTGCCTCAGTTTATGCGACGACTGTCGAGTTGCTCTGGCAATGAATAACTTTGATAAATGCGTATGCTGCCGGGGAGAGGTCAGCAGTTTTAGTCGCATCTTCGTGCCATAACGGTTACGTTTGTTTACGATAGTCACAAGGCTCCCACTTATAGAAGTGTTCAAGCTCTGAAAGTTGCCCTCATTGTTATTGTTAAGGTTAAAAAGGTAAACTTTACATGCCTGCCCATTCAATGCAGAAAATGCGACTAGTATCAAGCTCTAATCCGGGACGGGTATCCCCCCCCCCAATGAGGAATCCTTTCTTGACGGTGGTACTCAACCTTCCACCGCTAACCACGTCTAACAAGGGAATCTCCTCTTCCCAGCCATACTGATTAGCGAGATAGTGGGCGTGAAATCGAAGCGGATCGCCGGGGTAAACGCTAAGTTGCGCACCAAAGCGTAGGCCTGGCGTCATGTAGTACCCGTCAGCTCGTAGCTGTCGCGTGAGAGGAGCGAATGTAAACAACTCCGAGTTTGGCAGGGTGGGGGGGGCCTGGCTTTCAAAGCAAGTCAAAGTAGTAGCACACGAAGCCCGCTTGGTTGTTTGTCTGCTCCCCGGAGCCGAAAGTCGGTCTACAATCTGCGGGGTCGCAGTTCGATCAGGGGAGGACGTCTGAGTTGTGTCCGCCTCGAGGATGGGCCCATTGCGCACATTCCACACGTGCTGCTTCTTGGCCAATTCTTGGTCGATCCTGCCCTCCACGCCTTTACGGCTACCTTGAAGCGTCGAAATATACTCACGCCTCCCGCCGACGTTAGAAACATCAAAGATTCCAAGTTGAAATGGAGCCTCAGCTCTAAGCCTGGCGACGCCATTTTCAACAAGGATCAGTGCATCTTCTGCAGAAAGTTCCAGGGGAACGCCGAGAAACACATTCTGTGTTGGACTTTGCGGTACTGTTCCCACAAGGATACCACAAGTGGCATGATGGCGGCGCAGAAAGGCTATGTGTCGACGATCGAAGACAAGATGTCGCCCAGCGATTTGGGAAATCAAAACGCCGTCAGTATCGCATTCGACTGCCTGCCTCATTTGGCAACATTACCTAGAGAGAATGGATTTCCCAGTTAGCCCTTGATGAATGTTGCGCGTCATTTTCAGCTAGGATCAGGTAATGATATGTTATTCATGCAGACTTAGGTTATCAACACACACAAACAAGTATTCTGTGGATTGACAGATTATGGTATAGATATAATCATAATGTGTTATAAGGATAGGAATCACAATTAGGTAAATACTGACCTTTGCCGGTTAGCAGCCACTTAGAATCACGATGTTCAAACCAGCGTGGTTGATCAATCTTTTGGCAACATCTTTTCGGCTGCCCTTTTTTTTCCCAAGAATAAAAAATTGAAACAAAGTGTTCTCGTTTCAAAATTTTGTCTCTTAACTAGTTTTGTTCGCTTGTCGCTGACAAAGGTAAGGCTTAGTCATTAAAACTGGAGTCGATCTTTGGCAACCAGGGTGCTGCTCTCGCTGGAAGGGCTGTCACCAAGACAGGGCGGAAGACTCATCGCTTCGATAACCAGGCCGCTGGATCTGCTCAATTTGAATGAGAGGGTCGAGAATGAGCTCACGACTTGAGAACTTCTTCCACGTTCGTTATGGACAGGCAAGGTATGGGCACTAAGTATGCCTGCGCTCTCCTGTGATGTGGTCGCCATCAGCGAGAGCTCCAAGACGCAGTCCGACAACAGTTCCATCCAACGCGCGAAACCCAAGGAGCGAGGGTACAACGAGGTGGGAATAACAATAATCGCTGACAACTTCGCGCCGTATCGCCTCAACAGTGCTCTGAGTCCATGCATAAGCTGCAGGATATCGTCGACCTGATAAATGTTCATTCCATAAAGTGTTGGTGACAGAAAGCCAGGTAGTATTACGCGGTGAACAACATCCGATGATGAGGTCTCCACTTTCCTGGCAAGTTCACAAATAAAATCCATGAAAGGCAGGTGGTCGCCAGAGGGGTCAGGAATATTATTCTGGCCAGTCCCAACGGCCCGGTTCAGAGGATAAAAGGACAATGTTCCTCGCATATCGCTAGTCTTGAGGCGTTTTCCAAGGTCAAACGCGTGACAGAAGGTCCCCGCCGGACGATAATCTGCATCACCAACTCCGAGTAAGCACATAGAAGTATCTCGCCGAACGGTAGAACATCAATTGATGTGGTGAACTAGGTTGTCACATGTGAAGACAGCTTCTAGCCTAGAACCGAAGGCTGCGGATTGTCAAGGGTCTGGGTAGTTTGCAGGACTGACGGGCTCACGAACCTGCTTCAGGGGAGTAGCTATTCCCAAGCGCCTCATATCTCCACGCAATTTTCATCGTAACTTTATCTTTACCTAGGTCGACTCCGGAACTCCCCCCGCCCCCGTCGAGCCCAGGGAGCTCGCTCACCCACCCATCACTGGGCCCAAGAACATGGACATCTTGGCCCTGGACAAGACCTTCGGCAGCATAATACCGGGATAGAACACCACCAAAATCCGTTGTGCCCGCTTCTTCGACAAGCATGGATGTTCCAAGAGGCAGGCCAGAGTGTCCAAGGATGCTGTCCAAGGAGGCAGTCCCTGTTGATATTGTCGGTCGCCCGTCTAATGGAGATGGTCGAACCCCTGAAGGAAGAGCTTGTTTTCGCCTCCCAACCGGGATCGACTGGGGTTGCGAGCGCGTAAGAGGCCCCACAACAGCGTTCTTTCGATGGAAAGGCATTGGTAGGAAAAGCACGATGGCCTGGGCGGTTTGGGGGGAGTAATACTCAGAGGCCGATTCGAGCGTTCTCCGTGAATGGCCTGAACGTTGCGCTTAGAGAGATCCCTGTTTCAAGGCTCACCAGGTGCTGTCTTATATTTTTCCCCTCTTTTCTATCTTGTCTCGTTGCCTTTCTTTTTTTCACTACTTTTCTTCCTTGTGGGGGTACGAAAATCCTACCGTCAAAACAATTCAACCAAAATGAGTCGCCATCTGAATAATACTAAAACTTGTCGATAAGGTGGTGGGGCAGGAACGGCGAACTGAATTGCCATGATTTACCCGACATCAACACCATTTTTCAGGCCGCTCGTTCAGGTGAATGTCGACGAGACAACGACGACTTCTCCCAGCAATACACATTCCCTCTGAGCGCTTCCCACTTAATCACCAGATCCCCTGTCTATTACCAAACGTTAACTCCACGATGACGACGACAGGCGGGGACGCAACCCTCTTTGAAGAGGCATTCACCATCACCAACATCGATCAGTCAAAGTATGACCGCGTTGCACGGATCTATGCGACCTCCACGGATAATCAGACTGTCATCTCTCTCGATGTCAATGTAGAGCTATTTCCTTGCCAGGTTAGCGAAGGAATCAACGTGGTACTCGCCACTTCGCTCGCCTTAGATGGCTCCAAGGATGATGAGAAGGGTTGGAGAGATAACAAGAAGGGCGCTCACCCCGAAACAAGCCTCGCTGAGATGTTTGATTACGTGTGCCACGGCAAGATCTACAAATTTGAAGACGGCGAAGATGGGCAGACAATGTAAGTAGCTGTTAACCTCGTCGAGCGCAAGACTTTAGAGGCTGACTTTTCCCCAGAAAGGCTTACGTCTCGTTCGGAGGGCTTCTTATGTCTTTAGAGGGCCCTTACAAAAAATTAAGTCCGCTCAGAGTTGAGTATGCGTACCTCCTAGTGAAAAAATAAATCACGGCCAATCATTTCAACTCTCCGGTTTGCAACTCTCAACAGAGTAAGCTACAGCACACGTCAAAAATACATCTTCGTGAAGCCCGCGCTGCGATCTATCTATACTGAGGCATTGCCAAATTACCTGGGATTCTTTGCGTCACCCTTTCTCATCCTGCCCATGGAAAGGTAGAGCACTCGCTGCGTTGCGACGTGACTTTTCCTTTCTCGTGTGGCCCAGGGAAGGGCAGCTCGCGGTGGATGTGCTGGCAAATCTCCTTCAGGTGTGGCTCCCCAGCGGTGGTTAAAATTCCGTGCCTGATAAAAAAATCGACCATAACTAAGGCACAATTGGGTTTAAACCTGCCCTTGGAAAGCTGTTCCTGTATCTCCTCCACCGTGCAGAGATCAAACGACTCGACCTCGCCATCCTTAGGCCTTGGGATTATCTCTGCAGGCATTTCAAGATCGTAAATCCATTGGCATTCGGGGTAGATCAGGCCAGATTCCCCTCCAGCACGCTGGTCTGTGATATAGACGTATGTAACCATGCCGACAGCCTTGGCCGAGTTGCGGACAAAGCTCTGCGGCAGACTCGCCTCCTCATCAGCCTCTCGAATGACGCACTCGAGGGGGTCCTCTCCTGTCACCAAGCCGCCCGCAACCGTACTATCAAGCATTCCTGGGAAGGTCGACTTCGAAGCAGATCTCGTCGGAACCCAAATTTTGAGCCCGTACTTGGTGTTCGGGCAGCGCACATATCCCGTGAGGTGGACACCGTATCTGTTAACACCAAAGAGTCCAGCCGCTGACCTCTCGATGGTGCAGACCAGGTCATCCGCATTCTTATAGACAGGCCAAGGCTCGCCCGTCCAGGTCTCAAGAATTGAAAATGCCTGCTGTTTTCTCCAGCACTGGACAATTTCAGCGATACACTCGCTCACATCCTCTACCGATCCACCGCTTACCACGGTAACAGTCCGGGTGTGGTGATCAATTTGTATCCAACCTGCAAATGACGCCGATGTCTCCACGAGCCTGCTTAAAACCACGGGCAACAAATACCCAATGGGAACCACCTGGGCCCCGTCTCTCACAACCCACGTGTAGAGGGTGTTTGCCATTTCCTGATGGGCCTTTCCCCCTTGCCCTTCCCAGGGAAAGCTTGAGAGTCATCGAATAAGTTTACATCGCTGCGATCTGCAGGGCAAGACGCACTCACCAATCAACTTCTCTAGCAATATCCAAGTTCGATTTTGACTCGGTCATTTCGACTCTTTAACAAAAGAAGACAGGGACGAAGGAAGAATATAGCGAAGAAGAATTTTGATAGAAGCAACCAATGGTTCTTGGATTGCTTTCGTACGCTAGATGTATGTCGACAAGGCAACTTGCGACGAATTGGGGCAACCCCACCACAAAGGTCCAAGTCTCGAGCCATTGATCAATCAGCTATCAAGGGAGGGCTTGGGCCCAGGGATCAATGATGAGCTGCTGACGTTATAATGGCACATGCCACATTCAGGTGTAAACTCATTTCATGCTCGCAACTTCAAATTCGACGGGGTATTGTGAGGGGGAGGGGGAGGGGCAGGAGGGAAAAAAATAATCAGCTCACATTGAAATCGTCGAGCGCCTCAATTAACAAAGAACCGCAGAACACTTGCAGAACGCCGGCCAACCTACAATGTCAACAATGTCAACGTTACCTTTTGGTGTCATCCCAGCTGGAAATCCCGTCATCACAGAACCAACCACTGTTCTCTCCGACACATCCTTCCTATATACAATTCCCCCGAATAGGCCATACTCTCATATTGTAGTGTTTCTCTTGCCTGGTGTGGTATTACCACCCGACACTGCAGCGGCCATCTACATGGCCACAACAGAAGAGGTGGCGACCGCATCATCTTCCGGCCGCACGCCCGACTTCAAATTTCTTGGGGCAGTGGGCCAGGGAAAGGAAAGCGCAGTGTTCAAGATCACAACCCCTTCGGAACCAAAGCCATCGGATGCGCAAACCCAGCTGGTGCTTGGTATATCGATCGAGTCCTCGGCCTCCATATCCAACCGCTTAGCGAGCGTACCAAATACCAAGGCATCTGGTCATTCAGTCGCACCCACCAACACGGTTTTGCTGGCCCAAAAGATCATACGAAGTGCATTTAACTTTCTATCGAGTTTTAGTGGCTCTGCCGGTCCCGGCCAGCCCGAGGTTGTTCCTCTTAAAGCGTTCGAGGAATGGTGGCACAAATATGAGAGCCGACTGAGATCGGACCCCAGCTTTCTCGATAGACAGGAAGAATGATCAATACGTGCGCGTGTGCCATCCTGTTATTTTGGCGGCTTGAAGGAGCCCAAAGAACGAGTCAAGGCTAAAATTGACCAAAGAAAGTTCTTCCATGCGCAAAGACGGAAATGATTCGAGCCCAGCCATCAGTGGGATTGATGTTATACAAAGTAGAATCTAATATACAAAAATACAATCTAACACGCATCGGTGAGCCTGTTAAGAACATGTTCCGTGCAACCGAACCAACTCCTCCTCCCCTTGTTGCAAAAAGAAAAGTCATTGGTAATCGTTAGTCAGGGCTCGAGAGTCTATGAATTTGAGCTTCGATGTACGTGCGAGGGCAAGGTAAAGTCGCCGCGAGATATCATCTAGCCGTTTTGCATGAAAATCATGGCTGACGTTTTACCCTGGTTGGGCTGCCAGCCCTGCTCCTGCGTCCAACATTCAGTACTAGTGTTTGAGCCGCCAGCCTCTCGCGGCTCTCGGTCCTCGAAGCCAGTCCATTACGGCCAAGAAATAGGCCTGTATGCGCTTCATCAAACCGTTCCGCCGTCGTGTTTGGCGTGAGGAGACCGGAAGACATGGCCGTAAGAGGCCAGCCGAAGGCATCGGAGTCATCGGCATCTATGTCGGATAAGCTATGTTCTCTAGCACCACCTTCTTCTAGAATCCTCTCATAAACATTCTGGTTATTCCCAAACAGCTTTCTTGCGAAAGGTAGTATCCTTCCAATTAACTTCGGACAGCAACGTCGGCGATAATGGCGTGGTGCCGAAACGAGCCGCACATAGATCCTGGTCCTTCTTTCTCGGCGACACAGCAGTACCAGGGCAAGGACAAGCCCAATGAGACAAATAATTAGGAGAGTTGTCCTTGGACGCATCTGACCTCCTGTCAGGTAGGCCCCCGAACCGGGACCCAGGCCGTCCGAAAAGGTTCCAGTCGAATACTCAAAGTCAAGCGGAACTCCGGGTATATTCCTTCCTAATCCAACGGGGAGATTGTCGCCAACAGGTCGTATCTGGCCACAGGCATACAAAAGGATCTGTCCGAGAGTCCAGCTAAGCTCCGTGCCATCAATTTTATGGAGCGGCCGGAAAGAATCTGGAAAGCCTGCTTCCGTGCCCTTGCCGCCAATTTGTTGCGAAATATTGAACCCAGCCACTAATGGGGGATCCAATCTCAATCGAGGAATACCAACTCCCTCGTGAAGGATGTTGATCAGCCACGACGCCTTGAAGCAAGCATCTTGCGCATTCCGTAATTTTTCAGATGGATCCTTCTTCCGGGGTACGATGTCATTCGCAATGTCATTCCAATCCCGGTTGCAGAATTCCATTACCGTCTCCTGGTAGGTCATCAGATCATAAGACTTAGCTCCGGCCGTTTTCAAGAAATTATGGGTCGTGTGCCAGTATTCAGATATGCCAACGAAGCGACTGACTCGAAAATCGATAGCTGGGGCATGCTTTCCGTTGAAGAGACAGGGAGTCTCCTCGCAAACAGTATCCTTTCCAAGAAGTGGAAGTGTTAAGCGCAGACACTGTAGGAAGTCGCCTGTACCAACAAGGGTATCTTTATCGACAATTGGCTCCTCCGGGTCCGACGAGTCGCCTTCGATCGTAATTCGAAGGCCATTGGGCATGCAAGGGTCGGGGAACTCGTGGCTATCGTCTAGGATATACTTTTCTCTGAGGCCTTCGATAAATCTTTGTCGCGCAACATTTGCCCCAAATCCCAGGAAGGAAGCAGAGAAGACTCTATATTCTCTCATACTCCCATCGAGGTTTCGCAAGCGAACTAATTTGAGGTCGTCTGCATGTTTTTCTGTCTCTGTAGTATTCGGGGCATAGACGATTTGAGCAGACGCTCCTCCCATATCCAAGAACCCATATGTATCACGACTGTCGTTTAGCAGGCCATTGACATTGTTAGTCAAACCGCCAAGTAAATAGTTGGCTGCAAGCCAACCATAGACTCCTTCTGTCTCGCCCGTGATAACCCGCACATGTGTTTCACAGTCACTGACAAGGAACTGGCCGGAATTCCGGATATAGTTGCAAACCTCACGCAATAAACTGGTTTGCTGTGCCTGCGCAACCATCCGCATACCTGCAGTTGCCATAAAAAAGATGGGGGTCGCAGATCGTTCCCCGACCGGGATAGCACTGTTTGCAGCATCGAGGAGGGGTTGAAGATGGCTTGGACCAACCTCAGCGATCTTGTCGGCAAAAGTTGAGATGCCTGGGTGAATCTTGTACACCTTGGTGGATGTCAGGCGAGGGAGTGCTTTAGATTTTAGGATGGATGCAATCTCTCCCTGAGCATCCCATTGGTAAACGTGAACTCGGGTCCCAGAGGAACCTGCGTCGATCGCGACACCCCATCGCCCTAAGAATGACGGCCATATTAGCATACATGGTTGCGATGCTCAAACACAAGGTGGGCTCACGTTTGCGCTGCATTGGGGGCTTCCCTAATGTGTGGAGATCTAGAGTTTCACGGGAGCTCGGGAAAACGACAGAAGAGACTAGTCAACATAGTATCCCCGTTAAGTAGGTCAGGCCCACGGCGCAGGCTAATTAATAGCTAATAAAAATAAATAAAAAAGATTTTTCAAATATTTTTATTAGAAAGCAGCAATATAATAAAATATAATTAAATAAAAATATAATAAAAATAAAAATATTATTATAATTTTAAATTTTTAATATTATAAATTATTTTTATAAAATATAATTATAAATTTATAATATAATTTTTAAATATAATATTTTTTATTTAATAAATATATAAATATATATATTTATTATAATTTTTATTTATTATTTTATTATTAAATATAAATAATAAAAAAACTTAATTAAAAATAAGATTTTTTATATAATTATAAAATATAAAAAAGTTCAAAGTATAATTATAAAAATAATAAATTTTAATTATAAAATTATTAATAAAACTTTAATTTAAAAATTAAATATAAATTTATTTTTAAACTTTATTTTTTATTTTTTTAAAAACTATATTACTTTTTTAACTATTAAAACTTTACTTTTTAATTATATTTATAAATAATAAATTAATTATTATAACTTTAATATTATAATAATATAAGCTTCTTAGTATATAGGTTAGCCCTTCCTATAGTTATATACTAACTTTAATCTAATATACTAGTACTATATATATTATATAAAGAACTACTAAAAATAGTAACTAGTAAAACTTATATAATAAAACTAGCTTAGCTAGTTCTAATATAAATAGAGCTCTAATAATATAAAAAGTAGACTAGCTACTTCTCTAAAAACTAAAATATATAATTAAATATTTATCAATATTATATTTTTATTATATATTTCTTATAATAATATAACCTTTAATATTCTAATAATTTCCCTCTAAATATCTATTATAATAATAATAAGATTACTAAGTTCTATCTAAGGACCTTAATAGTATTTACTATTATACTATACTACTTAGGCTTATATAAACTATTATGAAAAATATAAAGATAAGCTATAAGAAGACTAATTTTTCTAATAGCTTATTTAAATTATTATTTTAAATATTAATATATAATATTAAAATTAATAAAATAATAATTAATTAAAGTAAACTATCTTAAATAGCTAATATTCTAATTAAACTAATAATTATAAATAATAATAAACTTTTACTTTTATAAAAATATAAAAGTAAAGATAATAAAAACTTAAGAAAATAAAAAATATAAGACTAATATAGATTCTAATAACTTTTTTCCTAAGAACTTATATTACCTAAAAAGAAGATAACCTTAACTAATACTCTTATATAAGCTTTAAAAGCTAGCTTTTAATAAATATTAAAAATATTAAGATAATCTTTATAAACTCTTCTTTTAATTTAAAAAGAAACCTTTATTTAATTAATAATCTTTAAGTTATTATCTAATAAAGATAAACTAGAATTAGTATTTATATAACTATAATTAACTATATTATTAGAACTTTACTAAGATAATAATAAATTAAAAAACTAAAATAAATTAAAAGTAAATTTTAAAAAGTTAATAAAAATTATAATAAAAAATAAAAGTAAAAATCTTACTTAAAATAAATTTATTAATATAAATAGCTTATATAATAAATAGCTTATATATTATATATAAAGAACTTTTATAACTAAAGATTCTAACTTTCTAGTTATTATAATATAGAACTTTAATATATAAATAGTAAAATAATATTAAATATTTATATAAATAATATAAAAGTTAAAAAGATTAGAAAATAAAATAAATAATATAATTAAATAATAAAACTATATAAAAAGTTACTTATAAACTCTAATTAACTAAAATATTTATTAAGAAATATTTAAGCTAATAAGATCTAATTAAAGCTAAGATTACTGTAATAATAATACTTAATAAGAAACTAGCTATATTATTAAATTAGAACCTAATAAAATATTATCTATAAAAGTAATAAAAACCTTAAAAGCTTTAGCTAAGATATTATAAATATTAATATTAAGAGAACTAATAAAGTAAAAAATAGAAAATATTAGCTATTTATAATTTAATATAAATAAAAAAACTTATAATATTAATAATATCTTTATTAATAAT
This sequence comes from Scedosporium dehoogii, assembly GCA_002812735.1. Taxonomy (NCBI): domain Eukaryota; kingdom Fungi; phylum Ascomycota; class Sordariomycetes; order Microascales; family Microascaceae; genus Scedosporium; species Scedosporium dehoogii. The sequence continues at coordinate 81,282 of PGIR01000077.1, forward strand.
AAGATTATATATTATTAAGATATTATTTTATTTATCTAAGCTTTTAAAGAAAACTATAAATTAAAACTAATAATAATTAAAGATATTATAATAAATTTACTAAAATTATTATAAAGATAAGTACTTAAATAGTAGAAAATAATAGATAGTAATAAAAAGAAGAACTTAATTAAATATAAAATATTAGAAATATAAGAGAACTAATATATAATTTTATAATAAAATTATATAAAGTAATAAAATAGTTAAATAAAAACTTATATATAGTTAAAATAATAAAAATAAAATAATTAATTTAAGTTTTTATTATTAAATATATATAATATATAAAAATATTAAAAGGAATAAGTACTACTATATAAATACTAATAACTTTTAATTACTTAAATTATATTCTAAGGATAGTTTTATTAATAGTAATAGGAAGAGAGTAAATAGATAAATAGATTAAATTAATAGAAAAGAAAGTATAAGATCTCTAGTTTATAGTAAAAAAAAGGAAAAGAAGCTTAAGTATATATATAATAAAATAAACTTATAATACCTCCTTATATAGTAATAACTAAAAGAAATAAAAAGTAAATACTAACTAGGTTTACTTAAACTAATATAACTAAAACTGGTAAAACTAAGATAACTAGTATAGTCTAATTAATAATTAGTAAAGTTAAATTAACTAGTATAATAGCTATAAGGGTTTTTTAGATAGCTTATTTTTCTTAATAAAGAGCCTTTATATTACTTTTAGAAGAAATTAAATAATAAAGTTTCTAAATTTAACTCTCTATTATAAACTCTAACTTTATAATAGAGAGTTAAATTCTTATAAAGTATACTAAGAGAGCTAGCTATTATTTTAATAAAGAATAGATATTTAATTATAAGCTATATTACCTACTACTAATACTTTCTAAATAGCTTTATAAAACTTCTCTAAAATCTATACCTATAATTAATAAAACCCTTAGTAATATATAAAAATATTTACTTTATAATAGCTATTTTTACTTTTAATATAAGAAGTATAAGTAATATATCTTTTAATAAGAAGATAAATCTATAAGAAGTCCTTTTAATATTAGAGAGTATATATAAAGTATAAAGGTAATCTTAAATTTAGTAGCTATTTTACTTTTATATTAAATTTATAATTAACTTTACTTTAAAAAGCTACTTTAATCTATTAGATTATAAAAAGGGGATCTTTATCTATTACTATTATAGTAACCTTTTAGAGAGGAAAGAAATAAGGAGATAAATTAATAAAAGGAAATAAGTACTAGACTAAATAATAAAAAGATAAAATATTAAAAGATGTTTAAGAGAAAACTAGAAAAGATAAAGAAAAATAAATAAATAAAAAAAGAAATAGAAATTTATATATTTATTTATTATAGAAGCTTACTTAATTATAATAAGAACTAGAAGGAGTATTATATATATTATAGTAAGGTCTTTCTAATAAAGACTTTAAGGTAATAACTCCCCTAGCTTTCTCCTATATAATATATATTTATTCTACTTATAGTAAGACCTATTTAAGAAAAAGTAACTAAGAGGCCCTTAAAGATAAGGTCCTAAAATAAGAAGTCTATTAGTATAGTAAGGTATTTCTTAAGAAAAGGATAATAAAAGATTCTTTAAAAGAAATAGCCTTAAGATATTTAATATTAAATAACTTATAAAGGATATTTCTACTAGTATAGTAAAGCATCTCCTAAGAAAAAAAAATAAAAAGTCCTTTAAAGGAAATAGCTCTAAAGTACTTTTTAAGTTTATTATAATTACTACTTTTACTAATATAGTAAAGCTTCTCCTCAGAAAGAGATAATAAAAGGTCTTTTAAAGGAAATAATTCTAAAATACTTACTACTATCTCTATTACTATAATAAGCTATTACTTAAAAAAGAGATAATTAAAGGTTTTTTAAAAGAAATAACTTAAAAGTACTAGCTCTTTAAAACCTATTATATTAATTATTCCTAATTAAGAAGAGGAAACTATACCTAGCTATATATATTATATAAAGAACTACTAGCAAAATAATAACTAGTAGACAGCTATCAGAACTCACAGAGCAGACCTAGCTCTACTAGTTCTAATATAGGTAGAAGTCTTAAAAATATAAGAAGTAGCTTAGCCACTTCTCCATAAAACTAGAATAGACAATTAAGTATTTATCTATATTATATCTTTATTATATACTTCTTATAATAATATAACTACTATCATTATAATTAATAATATAACCCTTAGCATTCTAATAATTTCCCTCTAGATATCTATTATAATAATATATTATTAAGTAAAGACTACTTATAGTACTAAGAAGATAATATAAGGAACCCTTCTATATAAGACCTTAACTTATAAAAATCTCTTCTACTAAGAAGGCTTAGGGAGCTATAATAGAAGGAGAGGTTAGCTAATATATAGAGTATAGCTAGGGAGGTCTTAGATCTATAAACTTAGTTTCTAAGTATATTTAAAGAATAGAAGTTAAGGAGCCCTACTAAAAGAAAAAGAAGACCTTTCTTCTCTAAGCTAAAGTCTCTTCTCTTACCTAGTTAGAACTCTTACTAGGAGAACCCTTCTGTAAAGCCACTCCAAGAGAGCTTAGGTGAAGCATCCTACCCTAGGCAGGCCTTCAGCTATATACCTATAATATAAATATATTACTTACTTTACCCTCTTTATCTTTAAAAAATTATCCTGCAGCTAAATATAGCTTAGAAAATACTAAAAATATATTATTCTCCTTATAAGAAGACCTTTATTATATATAAGTATTAGATAAGTATTTTCTATTTAATTATTATAGCTAGATATAGGGTTTTATTAAGCTTAGTTAATAGTATTATAATAAGATATTAATATTAGTTATTAATATAATTAAAATTATAATCTAGGTAGCTATATTATATTAATTTTAATAAAGTTAACTATATATTTTTAATTATTAAGAGAGACCTTTTTATTTTTATTTAAAATCTAAAAGAATAAATATAGATTACTTATATAAATACTATAATAATAGTATATTTCTAATAATATAGTATTATATATAAAATAATACTTTAGTACTTAAAACTTATCGAAGAATATACTTAAAAGTAGCTAGCCTTCATAATATAATATATAGATAAAGATATATTATAATAAATATAAGTTATCTTTAATAATAAAACTATAATTACTTATAGATAAAGGTAGTATTAAAGCTAGGTTTTTTATAAATATATTAATTATATTCTAATATAAAATATATTACTAACTAACTAGAAATAAGGAAACTAACTAGATAAGTTAGTAGTCTAGCTAAAGGGTAAACTAATAAGATATTTGTAAATATTCTAGGCTATATTTTTATTCTAAAATTATACTATACTTATAGAATATTAAGAAGACCTTAATTCTCTATATAGAGGAGTTTTTAACTAAGTTATCTATAACCTCCTTTAAGAAACTCTTCTAATAATATATAAGCTTAATAATATTTTCATCTAAGATAATACTCCTACTTATATAGTATAGATAGTCTAAGATTAGTTAGTTCTATAAGTAAAAGAGAATAGGGTAGAACTTATTAACTAGCTCCTATATTTACCTAATCTTAATTTTATTAAAAATCTATAGAAAATACTAAAAGAATATATTTACAAGCTTCGGCCTAACTTAGGGGATATACTAAAGAACTATAAAAGTCTCTAAGCCCTTAGAATAATTATAGTAGAGGTATAGGAAGACATTGAAGTTAAAATATTATAGAAACTAGTAAGTAGGATGAAAAAGCGGCTGTAAGCTATAATTTAAGCAAATAGGTAGTATATAAAGTACTAACCTAGTAGACCTCTAGGAAATTATATTCTAATAGCTTTTATATACTTTTAAAATATTTTATAATAATTTTATATATAAAAATAGCTAAGATATTATTATTTAAAGTTAGGGAGTAACTTTAAAGTTATTAAGGAAAAAGGTAAAGTGGGGTCGAGTAATTAAAACTTTTTTAATCCGACTATACTAGCCCTAGTATTAATACTAGAATTACTAACTCTAGTATTAATACTAGAATTACTAGCCCTAGCCCTAAGACTACTACTCCCTAAGACTCTAATAGATAAATACTAGCCTTATTAAAGAAGAATCTAAGCTCTATAGTAAAGGTATATACTAGAAAGAAGTAGATAAAACTCTTATTAAGTTAAAAAAAGACTAACTTCTACTTAAATACTATAACTTAATAATTAACTAAATTAATCTTTTAATAATATTTATTTCTAAGTACTACCTTTAATATTATAATATTATTAACTTAAAGTTTACTCTAATTATATATAAATACTTTATAAATATAGCTACTAATTAGTAAAGAATATATACTTAGATTCTATCTATAATTAAAAATTATATTAAAAATATAATAGAATTAAAATTTTAGGAGGATATATTATAGCTTAATATTATTACTACCCTTACTCTAAGAGCTTATTATTACTAAATATAGTAGATTAAAGATATAAGTAAAGAGATATATATTTTAATAACCTAGAGAATATAACCTATAAAACTTACTATAATTAAAAAGATAGCTAGAGTCTAATAACTAGCTACTTACTAAATATACTCTCTCTTACTACTACTACTAAATATACTAGTCCTACTAGTAATAGAAGAGCTTATAGATCTAGAACTATAACTTAACCTAGAAGATATTAAATATATTGAAATAACTAACTTTCTAGCCTTCTATAAAAAGCTAAATATAAAAGTAATAAAGTTATTATAAGAAGAACTATTAGATCTTATACTATAAGAATAAAAGTAAATACTACTAATAGAGCTACTTAAGCTCTCTAAATACTTAAGAAAAATAATAGATATTAATATTAATAAGTTCTTAGAAAATAAACTAAAACTAATAAAAGAAGATATTATAAAATACTTATTATTATTATTATAATAAAAGTCCGGCGGAAACTATTAGAATGCTAAGGATTATATTATTATTTATAGTAATAGTAGTTATATTATTATAAGAAGTATATAATAAAGATATAATGTAGATAGATACTTAATTATCTATTCTAGTTTTATAGAGAAGTGGCTGAGCTACTTCTTATATTTTTAAGACTTTATTATTATATTTAAGTAAGAAACTAGCCTAGAACTAAGAAACTAACCTAGAACCAAGAAACCAGTCTAGAACCCAGAAACCGAAAAACTAAAAATAAGTTTTCGGACTTCCAGAAACCGGAAAACTAAAAATAAGTTTTCGGACTTCCAGAAACCGGAAAACTAAAAATAAGTTTTCGGACTTCCAGAAACCGGAAAACTAAAAATAAGTTTTCGGACTCCTAGTAACCGGAAAACTAAAAATAAGAAGGTATATAAGAAGTAACTAGGTTACTTCTTAGCTTAAAGAAAGAAGAAGAATAATTATATATAGACCTAGATTCCTCCCTCTCTTTTAGCTTAAAAAATAGAAGAATAAGGACTTCCTTACACTCAATCCTAATACAATAACCATTTCACTTACCTTTACCTTACTTTACCTTATTTTCACTTAGTAAAATTTCTCTTACTTTATTACTTTTACTATACCTAATACTTTTTAATATTTAATATTATTCTTAATAGAAATATAATTAATCTTAGATTTATAAATAAAATATCTTTTCTAAAAATATCCTTTCTATTTTATTTTCCAATTTTTACTTAGAATATATAGATATTATATATATCTTTACTTATATCAATTTTAAAAAAATAGTATTTATATTAGATTATAATAATATAAGAATATCTTTTTTATTAGGAAATATTATAAGTCTTTAAATACCTCCTCTTTTTACTTTATAAATATAATTTTATATTTTAAGGTTTTTACTTTTTATTAACTTTTACTTTATATCCTAAATATAATCTTACTAGTTTTATATACTTCTATTAATTTCTTTATTTTATATTCTTATAATAATATTATTCTTACTCTAAACTATAAAATTCTATTCCTTAGCTATATTACTATACTAATATATATTTTTAATATAGCTAGGTCTTTTAAGCTTTCCTTAATTTAAATAAAACCTATAATCTAATCTTAAGTTCTTTAGATTCCTTTACTATTTATAATATAATTAAAGAATCCTATATAGAGAAATATAATAAAAGACTTCTCTAGAGTAATATAAAGTTAGTATTAATTAATAATTTTAAAGACTATTTCTAGATATTAAAGATATTTCTTAATAATATTATTAAAGATAATAATATTATTAATATAAGCTCTAATAAAATCCTTATATTTAAAGAAAATTCTATCTATAAAGTACTAAATATATACTAGTAAGTTCTTAAAACTTATAAATACTATATTTAACTTTTTAAGTCCTCTTAAGCTAATTACTACTATTTTATTTTAATATTTAAATAAAACTAGTAACTAGAAGTAGAAACCTTTTATATCTAGTATTAATAAGAACTTCTTTTTTTATAAGATCTTAATAATATTAGCTTAATCTAGTAAGAGGTATATATCTAGGATTATAAATTTATTTAGTAAGTATAAGTTAATAATAACTCTTTTTTTTTAATACTATAAATTATTTTCTATATTATAAATATTAAGTATATAATTAGTATTAGTTTATCTATCTAGCTTATTTTACTTATTATATATAATATATTATAAGTTTTATCTAAGAATTTCTAATCTAGTTTTAATAAACTATATTTTCTAATTAGCTTTTATTAATTCTACTATCTATCTATTAGATCTATTCTTATCTTCTTATCTTCTAGTATAAAGATAATTCCTTTATCCTAGTATATATTATACTTTTCTATAATTTCCTTAGCTTTTATAGTAAATATTTTATCTATATTTATAATATATACTCTATATTTAGATCTAATTATAAATATATTATCTAGCTTATTTATATTATAGTTTAATAATTAATATTTATATTAAGTATTTAGTAGAGCTTTTTAAGCTTTAGTAAATTATTTCTCTTAGAGTTTTATATATTTATAAACTTATTATAGTTTCTCTTTATTAATACCTTCTTACTTTATAAACTCTTCTAGTTCTTTTACTATAATTAAGCTTATTATTAGTTCTTCTTTAATTTCTTTAAAATATCTAATCTTTTTACTTCTATAGATCTTAACTACCTTATCTATATTATTATAAATAATTATAAACCTTAAAGTTTCCCTATTATAGATTATATTATATATTACTAAGTAACTTACCTTAAAATAATAGTCCTTAAAAACTAACTTCTCTTTCTCTATTAGTAAGCTTTGCTATATTATTAATAGGAGTATATTAGTATTTAGTTAGATTTTAGCTTAAATAATATATATTACTTTTTATAATATACTTCTATTACTCTTAATTTTAATATCTACTTTTATATTATAAAAAGCTTTAAAGCTAATCTACTTTTTAAAGATATTAATTATAACTCTATTTAAATATAATATTTATATACTAAATAGTAACTTTAGTAATAAGTTCTCTATTATATCTACCTCTATTATAATATAAGCTAATACCTCTTTTTCTTAAGCTTATCCTAGGATATAGAAATTAAATAATACTATTTCTATAACTTAAAAAGGTCTACTTATATCTATTATAATAATTAGTATATCTCTTTTTTAGAATTTAATATTTAGTGAGAAGTATTTAATTTAGTTTTTATCTACTAGATTATTACTTACTCCTATATCTATATAGATTTTATAGTTTTTACTTCCTAATTTAAATCTTATTAGTATTTAGATATAAGTTGTTTTTTATAATTTTATTACTTCTTATAAAGTAATAAGTTTAAGAATTTATCTTTTTTAGAACTAAAGAGCTAATTATATTAATATTACTTTAAGTATCTCTTCTAATTTTTACTAGTTCCTATTTTCCTTTTACTTCTTTACTTTCTACTTCCTTAATATACTAGTATATACTTTAATATAAGTATATAGTTATATATAAGAGTTAAAGATATCTTAATAGTATATATATATTACTTTTATATTAAATTTCACTTTTTATATCTTTTTTTATACTTCCTTTACTTCTATAATATTATTTTCTTTTAATATATATAAGTACCTAGATTATATTATCTTATTATTACTCTAGCTTTATTAGCTTTAATTTATATCCTCTAATAGCTATTTCTTTAATTTATCTTCTAGTTCTTTTTTATCTTTATTTTAATAATAATATTTAAATCTATCTTCTTCTAAACTAGCTACTTTTACTAATATATTTTCTTTATTATTATTATTATAGATATATAGCTAAAGGCCTGCCTAGGGTAGGATACTTTACCTAAGCACTCTTAGAGTAGCTTTATAGAGGGGTTCTCCTAGTAAGAGTTCTAACTAGGTAAGAAAAGAGACTTCAGCTTAGAGAAGAAAGGTCTTCCTTTCCTTCTAATAGGGCTCCTTAACTTCTATTCCTTAAATATATTTAGAAAACTAAATTTATAGCTCTAAGACCTCCTTAACTATACTCTATATATTAGCTAACCTCTCCTTCTATTATAGCTCCTTAAGCCTCCTTAGTAGAAGAGATTCTTATAAGTTAAGGTCTTATATAAAGGGGTTCCTTATATTATCCTCCTAGTACTATAAGTAATCTCTACTTAATAGTATATAGCTAAATATAGTTTTCTTTTCTTAATTAGAAATAATTAATATAGTAGGTTTTAAGAAGCTAGTACCTTTAGGTTATTTTCTTTAAAAGACTTTTAATTATCCTTTTTTTAGATAATAGCTTACTATATTAATAGAGATAGTAGTAGGTACCTTAGGGCTATTTTCTTTAAAGGACTTTTTATTATCTTTTTTTTAAGAGAGGCCTTACTATACTAGTAGAGGTAGTAATTATAGTAAACTTAAGAAATACCTTAGGGCTATTTCTTTTAAAGGACCTTTTATTATCTCTTTCTTAGAAGATACTTTACTATACTAGTAGAAATATCCTTTATAAGTTATTTAATATTAAATACCTTAGAGCTATTTCCTTTAAAAGACCTTTTATTATCCTTTTCTTAAGAGATACCTTACTATACTAATAGACTTCTTACCTTAGGATCCTATCTTTAAGGACCTCTTAATTACTCTTTCTTAGATAGGTCTTACTATAAGTAAAATATATATTATATAGGAGAAAGCTAGAGGAGTTATTACTTTAAGGTCTTTATTAGAAAGACCTTACTATAATATATATAATACTCCTTCTAGTTTTTATTATAACTAAGTATATTTTTATAATAAATAAATATATAAATTTCTATTTTTTTCTTATTTATTTATTCTTCTTTATCTTTTTTTAGTTTTCTTCTAAATATCTTCTAATATCTTACCCTTTTACTATTTAATTTAATATCTATTTCCCTTTATTAATTTAATTTATCCCCTTATTCCTTTCCTTTTTAAAAGGTTACTATAATAGTAATAGATAAAGATCCCCTTTTTATAATCTAATAGATTAAAGTAGCTTTTTAAGGTAAGGTTAATTATAAATTTAATATAGAGATAGAATAGCTACTAGGTTTAAGATTACCTCTATATCTTATATATACTCTCTAATATTAGAAGGACCCCTTATAGATTTATCTTCCTACTAAAAGATATATTACTTATACCTCTTATATTAAAAGTAAGAATAGTTATTATAAAGTAAGTACTCCTATATATTACTAAGGGTTTTACTAACTATAAGTATAGATTCTAGAGAAGTTTTATAGAACTATTTAAAAGATATTAGTAGTAAGTAATATAGTTTATAATTAGATATTTACTTTTTATTAAAATAATAGCTAACTTTTTTAATATATTTTATAAGAATTTAAATTCTTTATAAAGTTAGAGTTTATAATAGAGAGTTAAATTTAGAAACTTTATTATTTAATTTCCCTTAAAGGTAATATAAAGGCTCTTTATTAAGAAGAGTAGGTTATCTAAAAAAACCCTTATAGCTACTACTATTTAGAAGATAGTAAGTCCTTTCTTAATATTCTTTAAATAATTTATATTTCTAATTTTTTTAATATTAGTAGATATCTACTTTTATAAATATAAAATACTAAACTTAAACTAAGTATATTTTAAATTTATAGCTATTAATTATTAAAGACTAAGTAATAGCTACCTTTAATACTTAATTAGAGGGAATTAATAATCCTACTCTTTATCTTAATATATCTATTACCTTAGTAAAAGTATAAAGATTTCTTATTTTATTTAGTAAACTACTTCTATATTATAAAGATATATTTTTAAATAACTTATTTAGCTAATTTAAAGAATTCTAGCTAGTTAATCTTAATCTATAAGCTTATTTTAGTAACTAGAATAAGGATAATAGCCCCTTTATTTATTATATCCTTAATAAAAGTAAGTTTACTAATATTTAGTAAAGTATTTAGTAATTTATTTACTATATAACCCTCCCCTATAATAAATATACTCTATAAATCTACTTAGAGTAAGACTACTATTAGAAGAGACTTTATTAATAAATTTTAGCTTTATAAGAAGGTTAAGATATATCCTCTTTAGAGGATAATAATAATAAAGATAATAAGGATAGTAATGAGGGTATTACTAAAGATAAAGATAATAATGCTAATATAAATGAGGATAGAAGTAAGAGTAAGGGTAATAAAGAGAGTGAGGATAAGGATTAGGATCCTCCCTAAGCTATCTCCTAATCTTCTCTAAAAGTTAAAAAGGATTATTATAAGAGTGGACATTTAGCTAAGGTTCCTATAGAGGTTTCCAATATAGATAACAGCTCCTATACTCTTCTTTAATAATATTGCTAAACCTACTTTACTTTATAAAATAAATAGTCTTCTTCTTTCTTATAGTCTATAATATCTTCTACTTCCTATTCTTTAAGCTCATCTTCTAGGTCTAGTAGTTAGTTAGAGATATCTTCTCCTTCTTAGGATTTCCAAGGTTCTAGGAGTAAGATATAAAAGATATTAGGAAGTCTCTAGTACTTTACTAGGAATTTTACCTAATATATATTTTTATTAACCTTTATAATTATCTAAACTTAGATATAGGTAGGAAATAATTTCTTTTCTATAGCTTTAAAGGGGAAATTCTTTATTAATAGAGCTACTTAGTCCTTTAAAGAGAATTTAATTTAATATTAATATTTATTATAGTACTTTTATTAGGTTTTAATAGTAAATACCTAGTACTCTACTATTTATCTCTAAACTTTCTATAAATACTTAAACCTCTTCTTAACTCCTATAACCTAAAGTTATTCTAGTCTTACTATAAATTCTATAAAATAAGGATAGTAGCTATATAATACTTAAAATAGTATTATATTTATAATTATATTAATATAGTTATTAATAGTAAATTCTATTTTTTAAAGATATTTAAATTAATAGTTTAGGTTATCTATTACTATTTTCTAGAAAACTACTAGTATTATAAAGTTTATTCTTTCTATCTAGCTATTAATTTAAGAGTAGTATATTATTAAAATTCTTTATTAGGTTTCTCTAGCTTAATAGAATTCTATTTAAAACTTACTAGTAAAAATAAAGCCCTTATTACTAATAATATTAGTTAGTATTCTATATTAGTATTTAATTTCTTTATAAAAATTCCTAGCTAAATTAGTTACTTTTATTATCTTTTTTATAGAAAGTAATTAATAAGCTTTTATAAAGTAGTTAATTATAACTAAGATATAGTTAACTATTTCCTCCCCTACTAAAACCTATACTTCTAGAAAACCTATAATAAAGTCTATAGAGATTTCTTACTAAGGGTATTTTAGAAGAAGAAGAGATTTAAGCATTCTATAGGGTTTATATTATAGATACTAGGCTCTCTAATATTCTAAATAGGTAGTAATATAAGTTTAGATATCTATATTTATATTTTCCTAGTAAAATTTTTATTAGAGGAGTTTAATAATATAGGTCTATCTTATATAGCTTACTTAGAAGTTATTATAGTATCTATAAAGTAACTCTACTCTTAGGGCTCCTTATAGAAAAATAATAAGGTAATTTTTATAGAAGAGAGCTCCTTTATAATATTAATAGTTAGGTCTTATCTTAGGCTTAATTTAGAGAGCCTTTATAATATCTTTATAGTACTAGTTTAGGTATTAGAGGTTTTAAATATTTTATATAAGAGAGGGTTAGGGTTTTATAGATAAAAGATATTTTTCTTAAGTAAGAGTTTTAGCTTCCTTTTAAATTAGTATTTATAAGGTTATAATTAGAATAAACTAAGAAAATACTAACCCTTAGAGAGAAGTTAGAGAGGGTTAGTTATAGGTCTAGGATTAAGTAAAAGTAAGGATTTTTAAATATCTTTATTATTAAATTTATTATAAGTAATTATAATTTTATTATTTCTCTAAAATCCTAATCCTATTTTAAGAATATTATATTATTATTAGGAGGAAGTTAATCTAGGTAATTAGTATAAGGTCTCCTAAGTTAAGTTTTTCTACTAATTTCTAAGTAATAGGTTAGTAACTTAGTTTCTTAACTTTATAGTCTAGTCTTTATAAAAGTCTATCTACTAGGTTAGTTATCTTAGGTTAGTAGGTAAATTTAAAGTTAAAAATAGAAAGTTTATAGACTTATTAAGCTAAATACTTTTAAAGATTTCTTACTAAAGTATTAATAATTCCTTTAAGTACTTAATAGTCTATTAAGATAGTAAAGATTATATTTACTAAATAATAATATTAATATTTTAAGCTTTTAATAATAGCTAATAGTTCTTATTAGCTTATATACTACTAGACTTTAATATCTATAAACTTATAAAAGTAGAAAGCTACTAAATATTATTTTCTATTAATAAGCTAAGATAGGATTCTAAAGATAACTTAGTAAGATATATCTATCTTTACCTTTATTAAATAATTAAACTCCTAATATATAAGGATTAAAGTAAAGAGGAATACTTTCTTTAATAATTAGAATACTAACTAGGCTTTATCTAGCTATAAAAAGATCTCTATTTTTCTTCTATTTTTACTACTTTTTAAAAGAGATATAATAAAATAAGTAATAGCTAAATACTAGGTAATAAACTTATAATAGAAGTTAGTAAATCCTAAAAAAACTTATATATTATAATAGGACTCTAATTCTAACTATTATTAAATAACTACTACTTATTTAGGGTCTATTTAAATACTTTCTTCCCCTACTATAAAACTAAGGAAAATAACCTTCTTTTAGAAGAAGGTATATTTTTTACTATTAGTATATAGTTTTACTTCTTAAAGTTTTTAAAGAACTTCTTTTAAATATTATTAATATTCCTTATAAATATCTAAGAAGATAAGGATATTATCTAAGTAAATAATATAGTAAATATCTAATAGCTTAATAAAAGCTTAGTAAATATAGGTTTAGAAAGTAGCTAAAGTATTTATAAGCTTAAATAATATAACTATATATTTAAAGTAGCTATATTTAATTTAGAATATAGTTTTCTACTAATTAGATTCCTAGATATAGATTTAGTAATATATATCTTTTAAATCTAACTTAAATTTTTATTTTAAGCTTCTTACTTTTACTAAGAGTTTAGAGATTAAGGGGAAAAAATAGTAATTTTTTATTATAACTTAATTTAGATTTCTATAATCTATATAGAGATAGAGGATTCTATCTAGTTTTAATATAAATAAGATAGATACTTCTACTAGGCTTTTAGAGTTATAGATATACCCTAATTTAAGTATATCCTTTAGGTATTTTTAAAGTTTAATCTTTTAAGCCTATATTAGGAGATAAATTAGCTTAAAGGGAGGTTCCTTAGTCCTATCTAGATTAATAGTATACTCTATTTTAAGGAGGGTTAGGAGACCTTTAGCTACTTTAATATTAAAGATATTATAGTATTTAGCTAGCTCTTCTAAGATTACTTCTAAGGCCTTTATAATAAATATTTAGGGTTTACCTCTAGGGTATAAGCTAATATATATAGCTAGTACCTATTATTAGTCCTAGAGATAGTAAATAAACTAGCTTACTTCCTCCTTAATAACTTTTTTAAATATTTAGGCCTAGATAGCTATATTAATAATAATTCCTAACCTCTCTAATCTTTTAAGGCCTAAGAGAATACTTAGAGAGCTATTACTTCTAGTAGCTTCCTAAAAGATATCTTATACCTTTTAGCTAGTTCCATAAATATCTTTTATTTAGAAAGTTATTTAGTAAGCTTAAGTTACTTCTAAAAATACTTCCTCCTACTAGACTAGGTTTAAGGGGATAAGTCTATATATAGGTTTTAGTCTATATTTCTAAATAAATACTATAGATATAATATTTATAGCTATATAGGTATTAAAGTATACTTTCTTAGTAACTTAGTTTAACCTAAACTTAACTTTTACTAAATAAGTTAATATAGATTTTATCTTACTTTCCTCTAGAAATCTAGTAATCTCTAGAAATAGGTTAGTAATTACTATTACTTATTTCCTACTTAAAGTTCTTCTTCTTTACTTTCCTTATTAAAGAAAGGGTCCTTAATTACTAGGAGTTTTCTTTTATAAAGATACTCCTACTTAAAATAGCCCTTCTTATTATATTTAAAATACTATTTAAAGTTTATAGAGGGGCTCTTATCTTAATATAATATCTCTAAAATCTCTTCTTAAAATATTAATTATTTTAAGTTTAGTAGTTATTAAGAGAAACTTCTACTTTTAATATTATTTTTATAATTTTCTCTTAATAATATAGCTTAACCTCCTTAGCTTTAAAGAAGCTAGGGTCTTTTCTTATTCTATAGCTCTTCTTAAGCTTTCTAGGTATTTATCCTCTTCTTTTCTAATTTTATTAGAGCTTATTATTATCCTACATTTTAGTAGACCTTCTTATAATTCTTAATTAGTAAACTAAGCTTATCTAATTAAATCTAGAGTTTTAATTATAATTAAAAAAAGAAATTGTAGGCTTATCTAATATTATCTTCTTCTAAAGGTTCTCCTAATTATTATTATAGAAAATACTATTCTCCTTAAAGTTAGTTTAGTAAGATCTCTTTCTTCTAATAGAGATTTCTTAACTTCTATTAAATATTAGATTTCTAGAAGTCTAGGAACTAATAATCTTTCTTTATAAACTAAAAGAGATTATTAAGAGTAGGGTTCTCTAGGGTCTTTATATATTATTTTTATAGCTTCTATAAGGAAGTTTCTATTTAGAAAAAAGCTTATTAAATTTATATTTTCTTAGGAGGGTTTATAATATAAACTTTATTTTTATTAATAATAGCTTAATATTAATCTAATACCTCTATAATTATAGCTTTCTTTATTAACTTTTCTATATAATATTTTAGGGTTTTATATATAATAATTATAGGAGCTAATATAGTTATTCTCCTCTATAATTTTATAATCTATACTTATAGTAATTATAATATTCCTAATACTTTACTTTCTTCTCTTTAAATAATCTTCTAAATAGTAAAAGTAGATAAAACCTCTACTAATTAGCTTTAAATAGTACTTAAGGACTTACTAATTAGGTTAGAAGAGGGTTCTCTAGTTTATAAGTAAAGTATCTTAATCTAAGTATATATAAAAAAAGAAGTTAAAGAATATTATAGATATATAGCTAAAGGCCTACCTAGGGTAAAATACTTTATTTAAGCTCTCTTAAAGTAGCTTTATAGAAGGGTTCTCCTAGTAAGAATTCTAACTAGATAAGAGAAGAGACTTTAGCTTAGAGAAAAAAGGTCTTCATTTCCTTCTAGTAGAGCTCCCTAACTTCTATTTCTTAAATACACTTAGAAAACTAAGTTTATAGCTCTAAGACCTCCCTAGCTATACTCTATATATTAGCTGACCTCTCCTTCTATTATAGCTCTCTGAGCCTCCTTAGTAGAAGAGATTTTTATAAGTTGAGGTCTTATATAGAGGGGTTCCTTATAATTATAAACTAATAATATTATTAGTTTCTTATTTATTATATTTATAGAACTTACTAATTATTTACTATAGTTATTACTATCTATAGCTTTAGAATAAGCTTCTACTTTAATTACCTTTACTTAAATATTAACTAGATACTCTTTAGCTAGATAATTAAAATTACTAGTAATTACCTTTTCCTTTTCTAGGAGATCTATTATATAGTCTTTTCTATTAGTTACTATTATATTCTTATAAGTTTAAGAAGCTTTAAAGTAAGTAGTTATTATTATACTAGTTAGTTTAACTTTACTAATTACTAATTAGGTTATATTAGTTATCTTAGTTTTACTAGTTTTAGCTATATTAGTTTAAGTAAACCTAGTTAATATCTACTTCTTATTTCTCTTAATTATTATTATATAAGGAGGTATTATAAGTTTATTCTATTATATATATACCTAGGCTTCTTTTCCTTTTCTTTACTATAAACTAGAGATCTTATATTTTCTCTTCTACTAATTTAATCTATTTATCTATTTACTCTCTTTTTATTATTATTAATAAAACTATCTTTAAAATATAATTTAGGTAAGTAAAAGTTATTAGTATTTATATAATAATATTTATTCCTCCTAATACCTTTATATATTATATATACTTAGTAATAAAATCTTAGATTATATTATTATATTTAAGAAACTAGCCTAGAACTAAGAAACTAGCTTGGAACTAAGAAACCAGCCTAGAACTAAGAAACCAGCCTGGAACCAAGAAACCAGCCTGGAACTCAGAAACCGGAAAACTAAAAATAAGTTTTCGGACTTCTAGAAACTAAAAAACTAAGAATAAGTTTTCGGACTCCTAGAAACCGGAAAACTAAAAAATAAGTTCTCGGACTCCCGGTAACTAGAAAACTAAAAATAAGAAGGTACGTAAGAAGTAACTAGGTTACTTCTTAGCTTAAAGAAGGAAGAAAAATAATTATATATAGACCTAGATTCCTCCCTCTCTTTCAGAAAAAAGAAATAGAAGAATAAAGACTTCCTTACACTCAATCCTAATACAATAACTATTTCACTTACCTTTATCTTACTTTACCTTATTCTCACTTAGTGAAATTTCCCTTACTTTATTACTTTTACTATAACTAATAGATTAACAATCTTATTTCTATTATTTTAACTATATAGAAGTTTTTATTTAATTATTTTATTACTTTATATAATTTTACTATAAAATTATATATTAGTTCTCTTACCTATACTTCTAATATTCTATATTTAATTAGGTTCTCCTTTTTATTATTATCTATTATTCTCTACTATTTAAGTACTTATCTTTATAATAGCTTAAGTAAGTTTACTATAATATCTCTAACTATTATTAATCTTAATTTATAGTTCTCTTTAAAAGCTTAAATAAATAAAATAATATCTTAATAATATATAATCTTATTATTAATAAAGATATTATTAATATTATAAGTTTTCTTATCTATATTAGGCTATAAATAGCTAATATCTTCTATCTTCTACTTTATTAGTTCTCCTAATATTAATATTTATAGTATCTTAATTAAGGCCTCTAGAGTTTCTATTACACTTATAGATAATATCCTATTAAGTTCTAGTTTAGTAATATAGCTAGTTCTTTATTAAATATTATTATTAGAATAGTTTTAGCTTTAATTAGGTTTTATTAATTTAGGTATTTTTTAATAAGTATTTTAGTTAGTTAGAGTTTATAAGTAACTTTCTATATAATCTTATTACTTAATTATATTATTTATTTTATTTTCTAGCCTTTTTAATTTCTATATTATTTATATAAATACTTAATATTATTTTATTATCTATATATTAAAGTTTTATATTATAGTAGCTAGAAAGTTAAAGTCCTTAGCTATAGGGGTTTCTTATATATAGTATATAGGCTATTTATTATATAAGCTATTTATACTTATAGTTCTATTTTAAGTAAGACTTTTACTTTTATCTTTTATTATAATTTCTATTAACTTCTTAAAGTCTACTTTTAATTTATTCTAGTCTTCTAATCTATTATTATCTTAGTAGAGTTCTAGTAATATAGTTAATTATAATTATATAAATATTAGTCCTAGCTTATCTTTATTAGATAATAGCTTAGGAATTACTAGCTAGGTAGGGATCTCTTCTAGAATTAGGAGAGGAATTTATAAAGATTATTCTAATATTTCTAGTACTTATTAGGAACTAGCTTTTAAAGCTTATATAGGAGTACTAGTTAAAGTTATCTTCTTCTTAAGTAATATAAGTTCCTAGAAGAGAAGTTATTAGGGTCTCTATTAGGCCTATACTTCTTATTTCCTTAAGTTTTTACTATCTTTACTCTTATATTTTTTTAAAAATAAGAGTTTATTATTATTTATAATTATTAATCTAACTAAAATACTAGCTATCTAAAATAGTTTACTCTAATTAGTTATTACTTTATTAGTTTTAATATTATATATTAATATTTAAAGTAGTAGTTTAGGTAAGCTATTAAAGAGGTTAGTCTTCTTATAGCTTATCTTTATACTCTTTATAATAGTTTATATAAGCTTAGGTAGTATAATATAATAGTAAATACTATTAAGGTCCCTAGATAGAACTTAGTAATACTATTACTATTATAATAGATATCTAGAAGGAAACTATTAGAATACTAAGGGTTATATTATTAGTTATAATAATAATAGTTATATTATTATAAGAAGTATATAATAAAGATATAATGTAAATAGATACTTAATTATCTATTCTAGTTTTATAGAGAAGTAGCTAAGCTACTTCTTATACCTTTAGAACTTCTACCTATATTAGAACTAGTAGAGCTAGGTCTACTCTATAAGTTCTAATAGCTATCTACTAATTATTATTCTACTAGTAGTTCTTTATATAATAATTATCTTATATTTTAATAGACCTCCTTATAGTTTTTAATCAGTAAACTGAGCTTATCTAGCTAGATCTAGAGTTCTAATTATAATTAGAAAAAGAAATTATAAGCTTATCTAATATTATCTTCCTCTAAAGGTTCTTTTAATTATTATTATAAAGAATATTATTTTCCTTAAAGTTAATTTAATAAGATCTCTTTTTTCTAATAGAGATTCCTTAACTTCTATTAAATATTAGATTTCTAGAAGTCTAAAAACTAATAATCTTTTTTTATAAATTAGAAGAGATTATTAAAGTAAAGTTCTCTAAAGTTTTTATATATTATCTTTATAATTTTTATAAAGAAGTTTCTATTTAAAAAAAAGCTTATTAAATTTATATCTTCTTAGAAAGGTTTATAATATAAGCTTTATTTTTATTAATAATAGCTTAATATTAATCTAATACCTCTATAATTATAGCTTTCTCTATTAACTTCTTTATATAATATTTTAGAGCTTTATATATAATAACTATAAAAACTAATATAATTATTTTCCTTTATAATTCTATAATCTATATTTATAATAATTATAATATTTTTAATATTTTACTTTCTCCTCTTTAAGTAATCTTCTAAATAGTAAAAATAAATAAAATTCTTACTAATTAGCTTTAAGCTATATTTAAAGACTTACTAATTAGATTAGGAGAAGGTTCTTTAGTTTATAAGTAAAATATCTTAATCTAAATATATATAAAAAAGAAAGCTAAAGAATATTATAAATATATAGCTAAAGGCTTACCTAGAGTAAGATACTTTATTTAAGCTCTTTTAAAGTAGCTTTATAAAAGGGTTCTCCTAGTAAGAGTTCTGATTAGGTAAGAGAAGAGATTTTAGCTTAGAGAAGAAAGGTCTTCTTTTCCTTCTAATAGGGCTCCTTAACTTTTATTTTTTAAATATATTTAGAAACTAAGTTTATAGCTCTAAGACCTCCCTAGCTATATTCTATATATTAGCTGACCTCTCCTTCTATTATAGCTCCCTGAGCCTCCTTAGTAGGAGAGATTTTTATAAGTTGAGGTCTTATATAGAGGAGTTTCTTATAGTTTGTAGTATATAATTTAAAAAAACAATTAAAACTTTTTTACCCTTATTATAATTCTAGTATTAATATTAGGGCTAGTAATTTTAGTATTAAGGCTAGGGCTAGTAGTAAGTTTAGAGGTAGTTTATAATATTTTATAAGCTTATAGTAGTATATTAGCTTTATATTTATAACTTTATATTTACTTTAGCTTTTTCTTTATAGTTAATAACTTAATTAGCTTTACTAGCTATAGTAAAAATATAAATCTTAATAATAATACTTATTAATTATAGTTTAGTATTATTTTAATTAGATAGTATCTAGAGTAAGCTTATTAAAGTCTATAAAGTCTTTTTAAGCTAGGACTTATTAGGCTTAGGGGGCTAGATAGTAGTTAATAATATTATTATTTTTATTATTTAAAATATAATAGTATTTTTATAATTAAAGGTTTTTATCTAGTTATTAATAAAGCTCTACTTATTTCTAAAACTTACTTTACTTTAGATAAATAATAACTAATACTATAATAGAGAATAAAGTAACTAGTATAGAGAGGGTTTAGTTCTTACTTAGGGTAGAAAAGTAGTAGTAGAAGAAATTTATTCCTTACCTAGGAAGACTGGGGTATAGTTATTTCCTTTCTTTTCTTTTCTTATAGAGGAGGAAAGTTCTTCTTCTTAACCTTTAAGTTACTTAAGTTATTATTATAATTAAGTTATTTCTAGTTCTTTTAATAGTTGATTAACTCTTATTTCTTTACTTTATTATTAATCTTTATTATTAGTAATATCTAGCTATCTATTCTAGTTTAACTAATATTATAAAGTACTCCTTTAAATACTAAAGTAAATCTATAGTTTCCCCTATTTAAAGACTTTATTTTTATATATCTTAATTCTATTTTTATTAATTAATATTTCTAATAAATATTCTATTTTTATTAAGGGTTCTATAGTAATTTTTTATAGGAAATACTATAGACTATTAACTAAACCTATTTTTTTCTTATAGTATATAAGTAGACTATATTACTTTATCTTATCTAAAGATCTAACTAAGATCTACTTAAAGAACTATAGTAGTTTTATTTATAAATCATTACTTTTACTATAATAAATAAGTTACCTAGGCTAGATATTAGAAAGTATTAAAATATAATAAGCTATAAAAGTACTTTAATATATATATAAGTATATAAGTATATATAGATATATATATATACTTAAAGAATAAAGTAAATATATTAATAAAAAAAAGTCTCTATTAATTAACTAGTTCTAAAAGTATTATTATATTTAAGTAAGAAACTAGCTTAGAACTAAGAAATTAGCCTAGAACTAAGAAACTAGCCTAGAACTAAGAAACTAGCCTAGAACTAAGGAACTAGCCTAGAACTAAGAAACCGGAAAACTAAAAATAAGTTTTCGGACTTCTAGAAATAGGAAAACTAAAAATAAGTCTCCGGACTCTTAGTAACCAGAAAACTAAAAATAAGAAGGTATGTAAGAAGTAACTAGGTTACTTCTTAGCTTAAAGAAGGAAGAAAAATAACTATATATAAACCTAGATTCCTCCCTCTCTTTTAGCTTTAGAAATAGAAGAATAAGGACTTCCTTATACTTAATCCTAGTATAATAACTATTCTACTTAAGTAAAATTTCTCTTACTTTATTACTTTTACTATTATAACTATTAATATAATTTCTACTTTTCTTAATATTAAATTTCCTTTATTTAACTCTCTTTTTATAAATTATTTTCTATTTTTATTTTTTTAATCCTATTAATTAACTAGTTTAAGCTTTACTACCTCTTTAAAAGTAGAGGACTAAGGATAGGAAGCTATTTTCTTAGTACTAAGATAAAATAATATTAAGGTAGACTATTACTTCTAGTAGCCTCCTAGTAATCTTTATTAAAAAAGTTAATATTATATTTAGAAATATTACTATCTTCTATATTACTAGGATATTTATTTATACTTAAGACTAAGTATATATTTATAGGTTTCTATATAAAAAAGATAATTAGTATAAGCTCTACTTTAATACCCTACTAAGGAGATATATTTATTAAAAGGTAAAGTAATAAATATAAAAGTCTTAGAGAGCTAGCTAAAACCTAATAGATAAAAGTCTATAAGTTTATTTATTATAATTAATTAGGTTTTAGTAGCTATAAAAAGTATTAGGTATAGTAAAAGTAATAAAGTAAGGGAAATTTCACTAAGTAAAAATATAGTAAAGTAAGGTAAAGGTAAGTGAAATAGTTATTGTATTAGGATTGAGTATAAAGAAGTCCTTATTCTTCTATTTCTTTTTTCTGAAAGAGAGGGAGGAATCTAGGTTTATATATAGTTATTTTTCTTCCTTCTTTAAGCTAAGAAATAACCTAGTTACTTCTTATATACCTTCTTATTTTTAGTTTTCCGGTTACTAAGAGTCCGAAAACTTATTTTTTAGTTTTCCGGTTTCTAGGAGTCCGAAAACTTATTTTTAGTTTTCTGGTTTTTTAGTTCTAGGTTAGTTTCTTAGTTCTAGGCTGGTTTCTTAGTTCTAGGCTAGTTTCTTACTTAAATATAATAATATATAAGTTCTTAGGAGAGGAGTTATTAAGGTCTCTATTAGTCGTATACTTCTTATTTCCTTAAATTCTTATTATCTTTACTTTTATATTTTTATAAGAGTAAAGGTTTATTATTATTTGTAATTATTAGTTTAATTAGAATACTAGCTATCTAAGATAGTTTACTTTAGTTAGTTATTATTTTATTAGTTTTAATATTATATATTAATATTTAAGGTTATAGTTTAAGTAAGTTATTAAAGAGATTAGTCTTCTTATAGCTTATCTCTATACTCTTTATAATAGTTTATATAAGCTTAGGTAGTATAATATAATAGTAAATACTATTAAGGTCTCTAAATAGAACTTAGTAATACTATTATTATTATAATAGAAATTTAATAGAAACTATTAAAATACTAAGAGTTATATTATTACTTATAGTAATAATAGTTATATTACTATAAGAAGTATATAATAAAGATATAATATAGATAGATACTTAATTATCTATTTTAGTTTTATAAAGAAGTAGTTAAGCTACTTTTTATACCTTTAGGACTTCTATCTATATTAGAACTAGTAGAGCTAAGTCTACTCTATAAGTTCTAATAGCTATCTACTAGTTATTATTTTACTAGTAGTTCTTTATATAATAATAATTACTCTTCCTTTTTTAATATTATAAACTATTTTCTATACTATAAATACTAGATATATAATTAATACTAATTATCTATCTAGCTTATTTTACTTACTATATATAATATATTATAAGTTTTATTAAGGAATTCCTAATCTAGTTTTAATAGATTATATTTTCTAGTTAGTTTTTATTAGTTCTATTATCTATCTATTAAATTTATCTTTATCTTCTTATCTTCTAATATAAAGATAATTCCTTTATCTTAATCTTATTATTATTCTAGCTCTATTAGCTTTAATTTATACCTTCTAATAGCTATTTTTCTAATTTATTTTCTAGTTCTTCTTTATCTTTACTTTAATAATAATATTTAAATCTATCTTTTTCTAAACTAGCTACTTTTACTAATATATTCTCTTTATTATTATAAACTAATAATATTATTAGTCTCCTATCTATTTTATTATATTTATAAAACTTACTAACTATTTACTATAGCTACTACTATTAATAACCTTAAAATAAGCTTCTACTTTAATTACTTTTATTTAAATATTAACTAAATACTCTTTAGCTAAGTAATTAAGGTTACTAATAATTAATTATCTCTTCCTCCTTTAGAAAATATATTATATAGTTTTTCTTATTAGTTATTATTATATCTTTATAAGTTTAAAGAGTTTTAAAGTAAGTAGTTACTATTACTACTTAGAAGATAGTAAGTTCTTTTTTAATATTTTTTAAATAATTTATATTTTTAATTTTTTTTAATATTAATAGATATTTACTTTTATAAATATAGAATATTAGATTTAAACTAAATATATTTTAAATTTATAGCTATTAATTATTAAAGATTAAATAATAATTATTCTTAATATTTAATTAAAAAAAATTAATAATCTTACTTTTTATTTTAGTATATTTATTATTTTAGTAAAAATATAAAGACTTTTTATTTTATTTAGTAAATTACTTTTATATTATAAAAATATATTTCTAAATAACTTATTTAGTTAATTTAAAGAATTCTAATTAGTTAATCTTAATCTATAAACTTATTTTAATAACTAAAGTAAAGATAATAGCTTCTTTATCTATTATATTCTTAATAAGGGTAAGTTTACTAATATCTAGTAAAATATTTATTAGGTATAGTAAAAGTAATAAAGTAAGGGAAATTTTACTAAGTGAAAATAAGGTAAAGTAAGGTAAAGGTAAGTGAAATAGTTATTGTATTAGGATTGAGTATAAGGAAGTCCTTATTCTTCTATTTCTTTTGTTAAAAGAGAGGGAGGATTCTAGGTCTATATATAATTATTTTTCTTCCTTCTCTAAGCTAAGAAGTAACTTAGTTACTTCTTACATACCTTCTTATTTTTAGTTTTCCAGTTACCGGGAGTCCGAAAACTTATTTTTAGTTTCCCGGTTTCTAGGAGTCGGAAAACTTATTTTTAGTTTTCCGGTTTCTAGAAGTCCGAAAACTTATTTTTAGTTTTCCGGTTTCTTAGTTCTAGGCTAGTTTCTTGGTTCCAGGCTAGTTTCTTAGTTCTAGGTTAGTTTCTTGGTTCTAGGCTAATTTCTTACTTAAATATAATAATAAAGTTTTATAAGATTTATTTTAGGGGTAGTAGGTAGTTCTAGATTATTATAGTAACTAGTTACTTAGCTAGTTTTATATTTAGAAGTTTTTTCTTTCTTTAATACTTAAGTTAGGTAGTATATTTTTAAGTTCTAATATATTTAATAAAAGAAAACTTATAATAGCTATCTTTAAAGTATTTTATAAAAAAGATTTTTCTATTAGAAGTAGTAGTTATTATAAAGGAAATTTTACTTAGAGTAGTAGTTATTACTTCTCTTATACTAGTCTTTTTAACTTTTAAAGACTACTTATATATTTCTTTATTAACTTTTTATATTTTTTAATAGTCTTATTTACTAAAGCCTTTAGGTTAATTACCTTAATCTATATATTATCTTTTACTATATATCTTTTCTACTTAATTAAGTACTTCTTTCTTAGTAGATATATTTAGTAAGATATCTAGTAATTAATAATCTTTTTTATTTTAAAGTACTTTTTATCTTTTATTATAATAAATTCTAATAATAGTTTTTCTTTTTAAAATTGATTTATACTTTATTTTAGTTTTTATATATAAGCTATACTAATTATTAAATATATTTTCTATTTTACTAGGAAATCTAGTTCTACTATAAGCTTATATACTTTTCTAATAACTTTAAAAAACTAGCTTTTATTAGAGATTACTTCTTTTTTAGTTTTCCTAATAAGTAGTATCTATTATATAATCTAAAATATATTATATTACTCTTTTTAAATTCTATAAGCTTATATTTCTTATTATATTATAATTTTAATAATATTTTAATAATATTAATTAAAACTTATATTTCTTTTTAATAAATTTTCTAGATAAAATCTAATACTTCTAAGTTTAAGGTTTCTTAAATTCCTATTACTATTACTATAGCTATAAATATTAATAATAGCTTAAATCTATATACTAGTTTATTTAGATTATACTTAATTAGTACTAAGTATATATTATTAAGGTTAAACTATAAAGCTAGTAAGATCTCTATCTAATTCTTATTAAAGTATTTAAATAGATAGTAGTATAGAGCTATCTTTATTATTTAGATCTTTTTCTTAGATATATTATCTATTTATAGGTAATATATTATTATTAAAAAAAGTTCTATTTAAGTAAGTTTAAATAATAATTATTAAATCTTAAATATAAACTTTAGATCTCTATTACTAATTATTCTTCTTAGTAGTTCTTAATTATATAGTAAAAGTATTTTTAGAAGTATTAGTACCTAGTCTTCTACTTTATATCTCTTACTATCTAGGATTAATATTATCTTTTTACTAAATATATAGTTAACTACTAATATTAAATTAAGTATATTATATCCTAGTACTACCTAGTATAAGCTTTTAGAGGAAATATTTAATATATCTATAATAAAGTCTATAGTAATTATATAAAATAAGATTAGTACTATTAATATCTATTTTATTTTACTATATAGGAAGTTTTTATTTAGTTTATTATTATAATAATTTATATATTATATAATATACTTTTTAATCTTATTAACTTTATATATTATATAGAATTTATATAGTTCTTTTAATATTTAGATTTCTCTTATATATTACTTATTATTATATATTATAGTAAGGATATTTTTTATATAATTATATAATATATATAACTTAAGATTAATAACTATATTATAGTAATATAGTAATCTATCTTATTTTTTAAAAGGTCTAAGTAGAATTTATAGCTTTAGTTCTTATTTCTCCTTCTTAGCTTCTTCTTCCTTTCTTTTTAGGATTTCTTCTAAGATCTTACTATACTTACTATCTTTCTAATACCCTTCTTTTAGCTTCTTATAAAAGTTTTCTACTAATATTACTAAAGATACTTATAGATTTTATATTATTAGAATACTTAACTCTCTATTTTCAATTAAAACTATATATACTAGCTTATTACTAATATCTTTAATATTATTTAATTTATTAAATTATTTTATATTTAGCTTTTTATTAATAAAACTTAACTTTAATAATCTTAATAATATATCTAGTACTATATTTAGTTTTTTTAGAATATAGTAGATTACTAAATTTAATTATAATAACTAGTTTAATATATTTACTAATTTTAAATTTACTTTATTTAAATCTATTATTTATAAAAATATATAAATTACTATTTTTTTTATTAATATATAATTTATTAAGATTTAAACTAGAAACTAATTTAATTATATTATTTTTCTTAGTTTATAAATTATTTATATAAATACTATTACTTCTACTTCTATTAAGCTATACTACTTCTTAATATTTAATATTATTTTTAATAGAAATATAATTAGTCTTAGATTTATAAATAGGATATCTTTTCTAAAGATATCCTTCTTATTTTATTTTATAGTTTTTAATTAAAATATATAGATATTATATATATCTTTACTTATATTAATTTTAAAAAATAGTATTTATATTAAATTATAGTAATATAAAAATATCTCTTTTATTAAGAAATACTATAAATCTTTAAATATCTCCTTATTATAAGTATATAGCTAAAGGCCCACCTAGGGTAGGATACTTCACCTAAGCTCTCTCAGAGTAGCTTTATAGAAGGGTTCTCCTAGTAAGAGTTCTAACTAGGTAAGAGAAGAGACTTTAGCTTAGAGAAGAAAGGTCTTCCTTTCCTTCTAGTAGAGCTCCCTAACTTCTATTTTTTAAATATATTTAAAAACTAAGTTTATAATTCTAAGACCTCCCTAGCTATACTCTATATATTAGCTAACCTCCCCTTCTATTATAGCTCCCTAAGCCTTCTTAATAGAAGAGATTTTTATAAATTAAGGTCTTATATAGAGGGGTTTCTTATATTATCTTTTTAGTATTATAAATAGTCTCTACTTAATAGTATATAGCTAAGTATAGTTTCCTCTTTATAATTAGGAATAATTAATATAGTAAGTCTTAAAAAGCTAATACTTTTAAGTTATTTTCTTAGGAAATACCTTACTATATTAATAGACTTCTTACTTTAGGATCCTATCTTTAAAGACCTCTTAGTTACTTTTTCTTAGATAGGTCTTACTATAAGTAAAATATATATTATATAGGAAAAAGCTAGGGGAGTTATTACTTTAAGGTCTTTATTAAAAAGACCTTACTATAATATATATAATACTCCTTCTAGTTTTTATTATAACTAAGTATACTTCTATAATAAATAAATATATAAATTTCTATTTTTTTTTATTTATTTTTTCTTTTTTACCTTTTTTAGTTTTCTCCTAGATATCTTCTAATATCTTACTTTTTTATTATTTAATCTAATATCTATTTCCTTTTATTAATTTAATTTATCTTCTTATTCTTTTCTTTTCTAAAAGATTACTATAATAATAATAGATAAAGATCTCTTTTTTATAATTTAATAGATTAAAATAGCCTTTTAAGATAAAGTTAATTATAAATTTAATATAAAGGTAAAATAACTACTAGGTTTAAGATTATCTCTATATCTTATATATATTTTCTAATACTAGAAGGACCCCTTATAGATTTATCTTTTTATTAAAGGATATATTACTTATACCTCTTATATTAAAAGTAAAAATAGCTATTATAAAGTAAGTACTTTTATATATTATTAAGAGTTCTATTAACTATAGATATAGATTTTAGAGAAGTTTTATAAAGCTATTTAGAAAATATTAGTAATAAGTAATATAGCTTATAATTAGATATCTATTCTTTATTAAAATAATAGCTAGCTCTTTTAATATATTTTATAAGAATTTAAATTCTTTATAAAGTTAGAGTTTATAATAGAGAGTTAAATTTAGAAACTTTATTATTTAATTCTCTCTAAAAGTAATATAAAGGCTTTTTATTAAGAAGAATAGGCTATTTAAAAAACCTTTATAATTACTACTATTTAGGAAATAGTAAGTCCTTTCCTAATACTTTTTAAGTAATTTATATTTTTAATTTATTTAATATTAATAAATATCTACTCTTATAGATATAGAATACTAGATTTAAGCTAAATATATTTTAAATTTATAGTTATTAATTATTAAAGACTAAGTAATAGCTACTCTTAATACTTAATTAGAGGGAATTAATAATCTTACTCTTTATCCTAATATATCTACTATTTTAATAAGAATATAAAAACCTTTTACTTTATTTAGTAAACTACTTTTATATTATAAAGATATATTTTTAGATAATCTATTTAGCTAATTTAAAGAATTCTAATTAATTAATCTTAATCTATAAGCTTATTCTAGTAACTAAAGTAAAGATAATAGCTCTTTTATCTATTATATCTTTAATAAAGATAAGTTTACTAATATCTAGTAAAGTATTTAGTAACTTATTTACTATATAACCTTCCCTTATAATAAGTATACTTTATAAATCTACTTAGAGTAGGACTACTATTAAAAAAGACTTTATTAATAGGTCTTAGCTTTATAAAAAGGTTAAGATATATTCTCTTTAGAAGATAATAATAATAAAGATAATAAAAATAGTAATAAAAATATTATTAAAGATAGAGATAGTAATATTAATATAAGTAAAGATAGAGATAAAAGTAAAAGTAATAAAGAAAGTAAAGATAAAGATTAAGATCATCCCTAAGCTATCTCCTAACCTTCTCTAAAAGTTAAAAAGGATTACTATAAATGTTATATAAAGAACTACTAGCAGAATAACAACTAGTAGATAGCTATTAGAACTTATAAAGTAGACCTGGCTCTGCTAGTTCTGATATAGGTAGAAGTCCTGAAGGTATAAGAAGTGGCTTGGCCACTTCTCTATAAAACTAGAATAGATAATTAAGTATTTATCTATATTATATCTTTATTATATACTTCTTATAATAATATAACTACTATTATTATAACTAATAATATAACCCTTAGTATTCTAATAGCTTTCTTCTAGATATTTATTATAATAGTAGTAGTATTACTAAGTTCTATCTAGGGATCTTAATAGTATTTACTATTATATTATATTACCTAAGCTTATATAAACTATTATAAAGAATATAAAGATAAGCTATAAGAAAACTAACTTTTCTAATAACCTACCTAAACTACTACCTTAAATATTAATATATAATATTAAAACTAATAAGGTAATAATTAACTAGAGTAAACTATCTTAGATAGCTAGTATTCTAGTTAGATTAATAATTGTAAATAATAATAAACCTTTATCTTTATAAAAGTATAAGAGTAAAGATAGTAAGAACTTAAAGAAATAAGAAGTATAGGATTAATAAAGACCTTAATAACTCCTCTCCTAGGAACTTATATTATCTAAGAAGAAGATAACCTTAAATAGTACTCTTATATAAGCCTTAAAAGCTAGCTCCTAATAAATACTAGAAATACTAGGATAATCCTTATAAACCCTTCTCCTAATTCTAAAAGAAACCCCTACCTAACTAATAATCTCTAAGCTATTATCTAATGAAGATAAGCTAGGACTAGTACTTATATAATTATAATTAACTATATTACTAGAATTCTATTAAGATAATAATAGATTAGAAGATTAGAATAAGTTAGAAGTAGACTTTAAAAAGTTAATAGAAATTATAATAAGAAATAAAGGTAAAGGTCTTACTTAAAGTAGAACTATTAATATAGGTAGCTTATATAATAAATAGCTTATATACTATATATAAGGAATTTCTATAGCTAAGGACTTTAACTTTCTAGTTATTATAATATAGAACTTTAATATATAGATAGTAGAATAATATTAGGTGCTTATATAAATAATATAAGAGCTAAAAAGGTTTGAGAATAGAATAAATAATATAATTAGGTAATAAGATTATATAGAAAGTTACTTATAAACTCTAGCTAACTAAAATACTTATTAGGAAATACCTAAGCTAATAAGATCTAATTAAAGCTAAGATTATTTTAATAATAATACTTAGTAAAGAATTAGCTATACTACTAGGCTAGAATCTAATAAGATATTATCTATAAGGGTAATAGAAATCTTAGAGGCTTTAACTAAGATATTATAAATGTTGATACTAGGAGGACTAATAAAGTAGAAGATAGAAGATATTAGCTGTTTATAGCCTAATATAGATAAGAAAACTTATAGTATTAGTAATATCTTTATTAATAATAAGATTATATATTATTAAGATATTATTTTATATATCTAAGCCTTTAAAGAAAACTGTAAATTAAGATTAATAGTAATTAGAGATATTATAGTAAACTTACTAAAGCTATTATAAGGATAAGTACTTAAATAGTAGAGAATAATAGATAGTAATAAAAAGGAGAATTTAATTAAATATAGAATATTAGAAGTATAGGTAAGAGAACTAATATATAACTTTATAGTAAAACTATATAAAGTAGTAGAATAGTTAAATAAGAATTTATATATAGTTAAAATAATAGAAATAAGATAATTGGTTTAAGATTTTATTACTAAGTATATATAATATATAAAAGTATTAAGAGGAATAAGTATTATTATATAAGTACTAATAACTTTTACTTACTTAAATTATATTTTAAGGATAGTCCTACTAATAGCTATAAGAAGAGAGTAAATAGATAAATAGATTAAATTAGTAGAAGAGAAGGTATAAGATCTCTAGTTTATAGTAAAGGAAAGGAAAAGAAGCCTAGGTATATATATAGTAAAGTAAACTTATAATACCTCCTTATATAGTAATAACTAAGAGAAATAAGGAGTAGATACTAACTAGGTTTACTTAAACTAATATAGCTAAAATTAGTAAAACTAGGATAACTAATATAGCTTAACTAGTAATTAGTAAGGTTAAACTAATTAGTATAATCGTAACTACTTACTTTAAAGTTCCTTAAACTTGTAAGAGTATAATAGTAACTAATGTAGAAGATTATATAGTAGATCTTCTAGAGGAGAAAGAGGTAATTACTAGTGACCTTAATTACCTAGCTAAGGAGTGTTTAGCTAATATTTAAGTAGAGGTAACTGAGGTAGAAGCTTATTCTAAGGCTATAGATAATAGTAGCTATAGTAAATAGTTAGTAAATTCTATAGATATAATAGAATAGATAGGAGACTAATAATATTATTAGTTTATAATGATAAAGAGAATATACTAGTAAGAGTAGCTAGTTTAGAAGAAGATGGATTTAAATATTATTATTAGGGTAAAGATAAAGAAGAACTAGAAGATGAACTAGAGGAATAGCTGCTAGAGGATATAAATTAAAGCTGATAGAGTTAGAGTAATAATAGGATAATATGATCTAGGTATTTATATATACTAAAAGAAAATGATATTATAGAAGTGGAGAAAGTATAAAAAAAGATATGAAAAGTAAAATTTAATATGAAAATAATATATATGTGCTGTTAGGATATTTTTGATTTCTATATATAACTATATACTTATATTAAGGTATATATTAATATATTAAGGAAGTAGAAAGTGAAGAAGTGAAAGGAGAGTAGGAAGTAGTAAAAATTAGAAGAGATATTTAAAGTAATACTAATATAATTAGCTTTTTAGTTTTAAGAAGGATAAGTTCTTAAGCTAGTTATTTTATAAGAAGTAATAAAACTATAAAAAATAACTTATATCTAAATACTAATAAGATTTAAACTAGGAGGTAAAAACTATAAAATCTATATAGATATAGGAGTAAGTAATAACTTAGTAGATAAGAACTAAGTTAAATACTTCTTATTAAATGTTAAATTTTAAAAAAGAGATATACTGATTACTATAATAAGTATAAGTAGACCTTTTTAAGTTATAGAAGTAATACTATTTAATTTTTATATCCTAGGATAAGCTTAAAGAAAAGAGGTATTAGCTTATATTATAATAGAGGTAGATGTAATAGAGAATTTATTACTAAAGTTATTATTTAGTATATAAGTACTATATTTAAATAGAGCTGTAATTAATATCTTTAGGAAGTAGATTAGCTTTAGAGCTTTTTATAATATGAAAGTAGATATTGAAATTGAGAGTAATAGAAGTATATTATAAAAAGTAGTGTATGCTATTTAAGCTGAAATCTAACTAGGTGCTAACGTACTCCTACTAGTAATATAGCTAAGCTTACTAATAGAGAAAGAGAAGTTAGTTCTTAAGAACTATTATTTTAAGGTAAGTTATTTAGTAGTATATAATATAACCTATAATAGGGAAATTTTAAGGTTTGTAGTTATTTATAATAATATAAATAAAGTAATTAAGATCTATAGAAGTAAAAAGGTTAGATATTTTAAGGAAGCTAAGGAAGAACTAATAGTAAGCTTAGTTATAATAGAAGAACTAGGGGAGCTTATAAAGTGAGAAGGTATTAGTAAGGAGGAACTATAATAAGCTTATAAATATATAAAACTTTAAGAAAAATAATTTACTAAAGCTTAAAAGGCTTTACTAAATACTTAGTATAAATACTAATTACTAAACTATAATATGAATAAGCTAGATAATATATTTATAATTAGATCTAAATATAGAGTATATATTGTAAATATAGATAAAATATTTATTATAAAGGTTAAGGAAATTATAGAAAAGTATAATATATATTAGGATAAAGGAATTATCTTTATATTAAAAGATAAGAAGATGAGAATAGATTTAATAGATAGATAGTAGAATTAATAAAAGCTAATTAGAAAATATAGTCTATTAAAACTAGATTAGGAATTCCTAGATAAAACTTATAATATATTATATATAGTAAGTAAAATAAGCTAGATAGATAAACTAGTGCTAATTGTGTACTTAGTATTTATAGTATAGAAAATAGTTTATAGTATTAAAAAAAGGAAGAGTTGTTATTAACTTATACCTGCTGAATAAACTTGTAATCCTGGATATATATTTTCTATTAGACTAAGTTAATATTATTAAGATCTTATAAGGAAAGAAGTTTTTATTAGTATTAGATATAAGAGGTTTCTACTTCTAGTTACTAGTTTTATTTAAGTATTAAAATAAGATAGTAGTAATTAACTTAAGAGGACTTAAGAGGTTAAATATAGTACTTATAGGTTTTAAGAACTTACTAGTATATACTTAGTACTTTATAAATAGAATTTTCTTTAAATATAAGGATTTTATTAAAGTTTATATTAATAATATTATTATCTTTAGTAATATTACTAAGAAATATCTCTAATATCTAGAAATAGTCCTTAAAATTATTAATTAATACTAACTCTATATTACCCTAGAGAAGTCTTTTATTATATTTCCTTATATAGAATTCTTTAATTATATTATAAATAGTAAAGGAACTTAAAGAACTTAAGACTAGATTATAGGTTTTGCTTAAATTAAGGAAAGCTTAAAAGATCTAGCTATACTAGAAATATATATTAGTATAGTAATATAGTTAAAGAGTAGAATTTTGTAGTTTAGAGTAAAAATAGTATTATTATAAGAATATAAAATAAAGGAACTAATAGAAGTATATAAAACTAGTAAGATTATACTTAGGATACAAGGTAAAAGTTAATAAAAGGTAAAAACCTTAAAGTATAAAATTATATTTATAAAGTAAGAAGAGAAGGTATTTAAAGACTTATAGTGTTTTCTGATAAAAGAGATATTATTATATTACTATAATCTAATATAAATACTATTTTTTAAAATTAATATAAGTAAAGAATTATATAGTATCTATATATTCTAATTAAAAACTATAGAATAGAATAGGAAGGATATCTTTAGAAAAGATATCCTATTTATAAATCTAAGATTAATTATATTCCTATTAAGAATAATATTAAATGTTAAGAAGTAGTATAGGTTAATAGAAGTAGAAGTAGTAATATTTATATAGATAATTTATAAACTAAGAAAAATAGTATAATTAAATTAGTTTCTAGTTTAAATTCTAATAGACTATATATTAATAAAAGGAATAGTAACTTATATATTTTTATAAATAATAGATCTAAATAAGGTAAACTTAAAATTAGTAAATATATTAAATTAGTTATTATAATTTAAATTAGTAATTTACTATATTCTAGGAGAATTAAATATAGTATTAGATGTACTATTAAGATTACTAAAGTTAAGTTTTACTAATAAAAGGCTAAATATAAAATAACCTAATAAACTAAATGATATTAAAGATATTAGTAATAAGCTAGTATATATAATTCTAATTGAAAATAGAGAGTTAAGTATTTTAATAATAAGAAATCTATAAGTATCTTTAGTAGTATTAGTAGAAAACTTTTATAAGAAGTTAAAAGAAGGGTATTAGAAGGATAGTAAATATAATAAGATCTTAGAAGAAATCCTAAAAAGAAAGGAAGAAAAAGCTAAGAGGGAGAAATAAAGACTAAAGCTATAAATTTTACTTAGACTTTTTAAAGAATAAGATAAACTACTATATTACTATAATATAGCTATTAGTCTTAAGTTATATATATTATATAATTATATAAAAGATATCTTTATTATAGTATATAATAGTAAGTAGTATATAGGAGAAGTCTAAATATTAGAAGAATTATATAAATTCTATATAATATATAAAGTTAATAAGATTAAGAAGTATATTATATAGTATATAAGTTATTATAATAATAAACTAGATAGAAGCTTCCTATATAGTAAAATAAAATATATATTAATAGTGCTAGTCCTATTCTATATAATTGCTATAGACTTTATTATAGATATATTAAGTATTCCCTTTAAAGGTTTATATTAGGTAGTACTAGGATATAATATACTTAACTTAATATTAATAGTTAATTATATATTTAGTAAAAAGATAATATTGATCCTAGGTAGTAAGAAGTATAAAGTAGAAGATTAAGTACTAGTACTTTTAAGAATATTCTTAC
Source organism: Scedosporium dehoogii (assembly GCA_002812735.1). Taxonomy (NCBI): domain Eukaryota; kingdom Fungi; phylum Ascomycota; class Sordariomycetes; order Microascales; family Microascaceae; genus Scedosporium; species Scedosporium dehoogii. Next base: position 116,906 of record PGIR01000077.1, read on the forward strand.
TATATAATTAGGGATTACTAAGAAGAATAATTAGTAATAGAGATCTAAAGTTTATATCTAAGATCTAGTAATTATTATTTAAATTTACCTAAGTAGAACTCCTTTTAGTAATAGTATATTATCTATAAATAGATAATATATTTAAGAGAAAGATCTAAATAGTAGAGATAGCTTTATATTATTACCTATTTAAATACCTTAATAAGAATTAGATAGAGATCCTACTAGTTTTATAGTTTAATTTTAATAATATATACTTAGTATTAATTAAGTATAGTCTAAATAAGCTAGTATATAGATTTAAGTTATTATTAGTACTTATAGCTATAGTAGTAGTAATAAGAACTTAAGAAACCCTAAACCTAAAAGTACTAGATCTTATCTAGAAAATTTACTAAGAAGAGGTATAAGCTTTAATTAATATTATTAGAATATTATTAAAACTATAATATAATAAGAAATATAAGCCTATAGAATTTAAAAAGAGTAATATAGTATATTTTAGATTATATAATAGATATTACTTATTAGGAAAACTAAAGAAGAAGTAGTCTCTAATAAGAGCTAGCCTCTTTAAAGTTATTAGAAAAGTATATGAGCTTATAGTAGAACTAGATTTTCTAGTAGAATGGAAAGTATATTTAGTAGTTAGTATAGCTTATATATAGAAATTAAAATAAGGTATAGATCTATTTTAGAGAGAAGAATTGCTATTAGAATTTATTATAATAGAAGATAAGAGGTATTTTAAAGTGGAAAGGATTATTAACTACTAGATGTCCTACTAAATATACCTACCTAGAAAGGAGTATTTAGTTAAGTAGAAAGGATATATAGTAAAGGATAATATATAGATTAGGGTGACTGACTTGAAGGCTATTATTATATTTAAGTAAGAAACCAGCCTGGAACTAAGAAACTAGCCTGGAACTAAGAAACCAGCCTGGAACTAAGAAACTAGCCTAGAACCAAGAAACTAGCCTAGAACCAAGAAACTAGCCTGGAACCAAGAAACTAGCCTAGAACTAAGAAACTAGCCTGGAACTAAGAAACTAGCCTAGAACCAAGAAACTAGCCTGGAACTAAGAAACCGGAAAACTAAAAATAAGTTTTCGGACTTCCAGAAACCGGAAAACTAAAAATAAGTTTTCCGACTCCTAGAAACCGGGAAACTAAAAATAAGTTTTCGGACTCCCGGTAACCGGAAAACTAAAAATAAGAAGGTACGTAAGAAGTAACTAAGTTACTTCTTAGCTTAGAGAAGGAAGAAAAATAATTATATATAGACCTAGAATCCTCCCTCTCTTTCAACAAAAGAAATAAAAGAATAAGGACTTCCTTACACTCAATCCTAATACAATAACTATTTCACTTACCTTTACCTTACTTTACCTTATTTTCACTTAGTAAAATTTCCCTTACTTTATTACTTTTACTATACCTAATAAAGGCTTTAGTAAATGAGACTATTAAAGAATATAAGAAGTTGATAAGGAAGTGTATAAGTAGTTTTTGAAAGTTAAAAAGACTAGTATAGGAGGAGTAATGATTATTACCCTAGGTAAAATTTCTTTTATAATAACTACTATTTCTAATAAAAGAATCTCCTTTATAAAATACTTTAAAGATAGCTATTATAAGTTTTCCTTTATTAAATATATTAGAACTTAAGAATATACTACCTAATTTAAATATTAAAGAAGGAAGGAACTCTTAAGTATAAAACTAGCTAAGTAACTAGTTACTATAATAACCTAGAACTACTTACTACCTTTAAAATATATCCTATAAAACTTCTTCTTACTTATCTAATTTATTATCTTCTCTCTATAATATTAACTTTATTATATTAGCTTTTACTTTACTAGTCTTCTTATATTACTAATCCCTATATTACTAGTTCCTATTTTATTAATTTCCTATTCCCTAATTCTTATTTTATTATTTTATATAATACTACTCTAACTATAACCTTAACTACTATTTAGTACTTATAATAACCTCTATATCTTAAGTAAGTAGCTATATATTCTCTAATTGAGTTCTATTTAAATAGGATAAGGTAGTAATAAGAGAAGATATATTAAAAGATATAAAACCTAAGTATTAGCTCTTAACTAAACTATATATAAGAACTTAAGACTTCCTATAAACTACTTATAAAAAGAACTCTATATAGTTTATAAGTAGATAGAACTCTATAATAAGTAGAACCTAAGTAAAGAAGAAAGAACTAAACTATAAAAATAATATTAAGTTATTAATAAAGAATAAAGAAAGAGAGGAGAATTAGAAGTAGATTTTGCAAATTTAGAAAAATAATATCTCTAAATAGAGTATTAAAATTATAAATAAGTTAACCTTAAAGAAGAGAGTATAATAGATCTCCCTAAGTAAGAAGTCTCCTAAGAACTTATATAAATTCTAATTAAAATATATAAAAATAATAAACTTCCCTTAAGTAAAAACTCTAGCTATAATAACTAACTCTATTATAACCTTAATAAACTAAGAACTCCTAATTATATAAGAACTACTTATAATTATAATAAACTAAGAATTCCTAGCTATATAAGAACTACCTATTACCTTAAAGAGCTAAGAACCCCTAACTATATAAGAACTACTAGTACTAGGTAGAAGTTAACTAGTAAGAACTTAGTAGTCTTTATTAGAAATATAGTTAAAATACTATTAGAGGATAATATCCTTATACTATTAAAGTAGAAGCTATTAATACTAGAGGAGCCTAAGGCTTTATTAAAAGTATATAAAGTATATAAGAATATAGGAAAGAATGTAGAATAAGATATAATTCTTATAGGAATTAAGTAAGTTTATAAGGAGAAGTTAAAAGATTAGTTATCTACCTAAATAATTATATAGTAAATATAAATAAAAGTTAATAAGGCTAGAGACCTAAAGGTTAAAGAAGTAGAAAACTAGTAAAGCTTATTACTAATAAAGGAAGAAGTTATAGTATATAAATTTATATCCTATATATAATAACTTCTAGGATTAATAAGTAGTATCTTATAAGCTCTTAAGGTAATAGATCTTATATAGCTACCTAAGAAGTAGTGTAAATATAGTATAATAACTTACTAGTAATCTTAAGCTATAGTAGTAAACCTTAAGGAAAGTAAAAGTATAATCTTATAATTAGTTAGAGGATTAGGAAAACTTATAGAGAAGGTAGAGAAAAGTATTTACTAAATTAATATATTTGAATTTAACTTAGAAATTAATAATAAGGTTAGCTAGAAGCTATAAGAGAAGTATAATAATCTAGAGGTAGAAAATATAATACTGAAGATATAAATAATGGAATTAGAGGGAGAAGTAAGTAATCTTAGAGTAAAATTAGTAGAAGCTATAAAGAGCTAGAAGAGACTTTAATTAAATGATGAGAATAATGAGAATAACTTAGAAAAAAGGTAATAGGAGTTAGAAGAAGTATTATAGATTATATAGAGAATTAATTAAATATAAGAAGTAAAGTAGAAATAAGTTTAATAATAGTAGAAAAGATAAGAATATAAAAATAAGAACTAGTAGTAAGAAAGATAGTAACTAAAGATAGGAGTTCTATTTTATTTTATAAATGAAAATAGTTAATATTAGATAACTTAGCTTTTATTTTTTCTTTAGAAGGATAATATATAACTATAATAATATTTTCTTTTATTATAAATAGATATATAGGAGTTATTAAATAATAATATCTTATTTAAGAAAACTAAGAATACTTATTATATAAAGAACTACTAGTAGAATAATAACTAGTAGATAGCTATTAGAACTTATAGAGTAGACCTAGCTCTGCTAGTTCTGATATAGGTAGAAGTCCTGAAGGTATAAGAAGTAGCTTAGCTACTTTTTTATGAAACTAGAATAGATAATTAAGTATCTATCTATATTACATCTTTATTGTATACTTCTTACAGTAACACAACTGCTGTTATTATAACTGACGATGTGACCCTTAGCATTCTGACAGCTTCCCTCTGGACATCTGTCGTAATAATAAAAGTAGATATTTAGTTAAAGTTCTTATAGAGATTTTTAATATAAATAATAGCCTTTATACTCCTCTTTAATAATATTACTAAATATCTAATTTAGAAGATAAGCTTTCTATACTCTAAGTATTTATATTAGTAAGCTTTTTCTTTTATTTATTAACTTTTTCTATAAATACTTTAAATAAATATCTTTTTAAAATTCTAAAGTTTTCTTTTAATAAATAAGCTTAAAAGTAAAAGTCTTTTTAAAGGTTTTATAAAGATAGCTTAATATTAGTTTTATAATAGTTTCCTATATTTTAATTATAATTACTTAGTAGTTTATTTTTTTATTAATTAAAGAAAAGGTTATTCTATAGATTTACTTAATTATATAATTTAGCCTTACTCCTCTATATACTTCTTATAATATTTATACTTTGTAATTACTTTCTTAATATTTTCTAAGTACTTTCTAAGTTCTTATATATTATATTTTATTAGCTAGCTCTTTTACTTTACTTTATAAAATAAATAGTTTTCTTCTTTTTTATAGTCTATAATATCTTCTACCTCCTATTTTTTAAGCTTATCTTCTAGGTCTAATAGTTAATTAAAGATATCTTCTCCTTCTTAAGATTTTTAAGGTTTTAAAAGTAAGATATAAAAGATATTAAGAAGTCTTTAATATTTTACTAGAAGTTTTACTTAATATATATTTTTATTAACCTTTATAATTATCTAAATTTAGATATAAGTAGGAGATAATTTCTTTTTTATAGCTTTAAAAAGGAAATTCTTTATTAATAGAGCTACTTAGTTTTTTAAAGAGAATTTAATTTAATATTAATATTTATTATAGTATTTTTATTAGGTTTTAATAGTAAATACCTAGTATTCTATTATTTATCTCTAAATTTTCTATAAATACTTAAGCTTCTCTTTAACTTCTATAACCTAAAGTTATTTTAATTTTATTATAAATTTTATAAAATAAAGATAGTAGCTATATAATATTTAAAATAATATTATATTTATAATTATATTAATATAGTTATTAATAGTAAATTCTACTTCTTAGAGATATTTAAGTTAATAATTTAGGTTATCTATTACTATTTTCTAAAAGACTACTAGTATTATAGAATTTATTTTTTCTATCTAGCTATTAATTTAAGAATAATATACTATTAAAATTCTTTATTAGGTTTCTCTAGTTTAATAGAATTCTACTTAAAACTTATTAGTAAAAATAGAGCTCCTATTACTAATAATACTAATTAATATTCTATATTAGTATTTAATTTCTTTATAAAAAATCCTAATTAAGTTAATTACTTTTATTATCTTTTTATAGAGAGTAGTTAGTAAGCTTTTATAAAGTAGTTAATTATAATTAAGATATAATTAGCTATTTCCTCTTTTATTAAAACCTATACTTCTAGAAAACCTATAATAAAGTCTATAGAGATTTCTTACTAAAAGTATTCTAGAAGAGGAAGGGATTTAAGTATTCTATAGGGTTTATATTATAGATATTAAGCTCTTTAATATTTTAAGTAGATAGTAATATAAGTTTAGATATCTATATTTATATTTTCCTAGTAAAATTTTTATTAGAGGAGCTTAATAGTATAGGTCTATCCTATATAGTTTACTTAAAAGTTATTATAATATCTATAGAGTAACTTTACTTTTAGAGCTCCTTATAAAGAGATAATAAAGTAATTTTTATAAAAGAGAGCTTTTTTATAATATTAGTAGTTAGGTCTTAATTTAAGCTTAGTTTAGAGAGCCTTTATAATATCCTTATAATACTAGTTTAAATATTAGAAGTTTTAAATATTTTATATAAGAGAGAGCTAAGGTTTTATAGATAGAGGATATTCCTTTTAAGTAAAAATCTAAACTTCTTTATAAGGTTATAGTTAGAATAAACTAAGAAAATACTAATCCTTAGAGAGAAGTTAGAGAGGGTTAGTTATAGGTCTAGGATTAAGTAAAAGTAAGGATTTTTAAATATCTTTATTATTAAATTTATTATAAGTAATTATAATTTTATTATTTCTCTAAAATCCTAGTCTTATTTTAGAAATATTATATTATTATTAAGAGGAGGTTAATCTAGGTAATTAGTATAAGGTCTCTTAAATTAAGTTTTTTTATTAATTTCTAAATAATAAATTAGTAACTTAGTTTTTTAACTCTATAATCTAATCTTTATAAAAGTTTATCTACTAAATTAGTTATCTTAAGTTAGTAAGTAAATTTAAAATTAAAAGTAGAGAATTTATAGACTTATTAAGCTAGGTATCCTTAGAGATCTTTTACTAGAGTATTAATAACTTCTTTAAATATTTAATAATCTATTAAGATAGTAAAAATTATATTTACTAAATAATAATATTAATATTTTAAGCTCTTAATAATAGCTAATAGTTCTTATTAGCTTATATACTATTAAACTTTAATATCTATAAACTTATAAAAGTAAAAAACTATTAGATATTATTTTCTATTAATAAACTAAGATAAGATTTTAAAGATAGCTTAATAAAATATATCTATCTTTATCTTTATTAGATAATTAAATTCTTAATATATAAAGATTAGAGTAAAGAGAAATACTTTTTTTAATAACTAAAATACTAACTAGGCTTTATCTAATTATAAAAAGATCTTTATTTTTCTTCTATTTTTACTACCTTTTAAAAAAGATATAATAAAGTAAATAATAGCTAAATATTAAATAATAAACTTATAATAGAAGTTAGTAAATCTTAAGAAAACTTATATATTATAATAAGATTCTAGTTCTAGTTATTATTAAATAGCTATTACTTATTTAAAATCTATTTAGATATCTTCTTCTTCTACTATAAAATTAAGAAAAGTAATTTTCTTTTAGAAAAAAGTATATTTTTTACTATTAATATATAATTTTACTTTTTAAAATCTCTAAAGAACTTCTTCTAGATATTATTAATATTTTTTATAAATATCTAAGAAGATAAAGATATTATCTAAGTAAATAATATAATAGATATCTAATAGCTTAGTAAGAGCTTAGTAAATATAAGCTTAGAAAGTAGTAGGAGTATTTATAAGCTTAAATAATATAATTATATATTTAAAGTAACTATATTTAGTCTAAAATATAGTTTTCTACTAATTAGATTCCTAAATATAGATTTAATAATATATATCTTTTAAATCTAATTTAGATTTCTATTTTAAGTTTTCTACTTTTACTAAAAGCTTAAAGATTAAGAGAAGAGAGTAGTAATTTTTTATTATAATTTAATTTAGATCTCTATAATTTATATAAAAATAAAGAATTCTATTTAGTTTTAGTATAAATAAGATAAATACCCCTATTAAGCTTTTAGAACTATAGATATACCTTAATTTAAGTATATCTTTTAAGTATTTTTAAAATTTAATCTCTTAAGCTTAAGTATATTAGGGAATAGATTAGCTTAAAAGGAGGTTTTTTAGTTTTATCTAGATTAATAGTATATTCTATTTTAGAGAAGATTAGGAGATCTTTAGCTATTTTAATATTAAAGATATTATAATATCTAGCTAGCTCTTTTAAGATTACCTTTTAAATCTCTATAATAAATATTTAAAATTTACTTTTAAAGTATAAGCTAATATATATAGTTAGTATTTATTATTAATTTTAGAAATAGTAAATAAACTAGCTTACTTTCTCTTTAATAGTCTTTCTAAATATCTAGGCTTAGGTAGCTATATTAATAATAATTCCTAATCTCTTTAATCTCTTAAGGCCTAGGAGAATACTTAAAAAGCTATTACTTTTAATAGCTTCCTAGAAGATATCTTATATTTTCTAGCTAATTCCTTAAATATCTTTTATTTAGAAAATTATTTAGTAAGCTTAGGTTATTTTTAAGAGTATTTTCTTTTACTAGATTAGGTTTAAAAGAGTAAGTTTATATATAGGTTTTAGTTTATATTTTTAAATAAATACTATAAATATTAAAATATACTTTCTTAGTAACTTAGTTTAATTTAGATTTAACCTTTACTAAGTAAGTTAATATAGATTTTATTCTACTTTTCTCTAGGAATCTAGTAATCTTTAGGAATAAATTAGTAACTATTATTATTTATTTCCTATTTAAAGTTCTTCTTCCTTATCCTCTTTATTAAAAAAAGAGTTTTTAATAACTAGGAGTTTTCCTTTATAAGAGTACTCTTACTTAAAATAGCTTTTCTTATTATATTTAAAATATTATTTAAAGTCTATAAAGAGACTTTTATCTTAGTATAATATCTTTAAATCTCTTCTTAAAATCTTAGTTATTTTAAGTTTAGTAATTATTAGAAGAAACTTCTACTTTTAATATTATTTTTATAATTTTCTCCTAATAATATAGCTTAAATTCCTTAACTTTAAGAGAGCTAGGGTCTTTTCTTATCTTATAGCTCTTCCTAGACTCTCTAGGTGCTTACTCTCTTTTTTTCTAGTTCTATTAGAGTTTATTATTATTTTATATTTTAGTAGACCTCTTTATAGTTTTTAATTAGTAAACTAAGCTTATCTAGCTAGATCTAGAGTTCTAGTTATAGTTAGAAAAAGAAATTATAAGCTTATCTAATATTATCTTCCTTTAGAGGTTTTTTTAATTATTATTATAAGGAATATTATTTTCCTTAAAGTTAGTTTAGTAAAATCTCTTTTTTTTAGTAGAAACTTTTTAATTTCTATTAAATATTAGATTCCTAGAGGTCTAGGAATTAATAATCCTTTTTTATAAACTAGAAAGGATTATTAAAAGTAGAATTTTCTAAAGTCTCTATATATTATCTTTATAGCTTTTATAAAAAAGTTTCTATTTAGAAAAGAGCTTATTAAATTTATATCTTCTTAGGAAGGTTTACAATATAAATCTTATTCTTATTAGTAATAGTTTAATACTAGTTTAATACCTTTATAATAATAGCTTTCTTTATTAACTTTTCTATATAATATTTTAAGGTTTTATATATAATAATTATAGGAGCTAGTATAATTATTCTCCTCTATAATTCTATAATCTATATTTATAATAATTATAATATTCTTAATATTTTACTTTCTTCTCTCTAAGTAGTCTTCTAAATAGTAAAAGTAGATAAAACTCTTACTAGTTAGCTTTAAGCTATATTTAAAAACTTACTAATTAGATTAAGAGAGGGTTTTCTAGCTTATAAATAAAATATCTTAATCTAAGTATATATAAAAAAGAAGCTAAAGAATATTATAAGTATATAGCTAAAGGCCTACCTAGGGTAGAATACTTTACCTAAGCTCTTTTAGAGTAGCTTTATAGAAGGGTTCTCCTAGTAAGAGTTCTAATTAGGTAAGAGAAGAGACTTTAGCTTAGAGAAAAAAGGTCTTCTTTTCCTTCTAATAAGGCTCTTTAACTTCTATTCTTTAAATATACTTAGAAACTAAGTTTATAGCTCCAAGACCTCCCTAGCTATACTCTATATATTAGCTGACCTCCCCTTCTATTATAGCTCCTTAAGCCCCCTTAGTAGAAGAGATTCTTATAAGTTAAGGTCTTATATAGAGGGGTTCTTTACACTTCTCTTCTTACTTTATAAATATAATTTTATATTTTAAGGTTTTTACTTTTTATTATTATTAGGTATAGTAAAAGTAATAAAGTAAGGAAAATTTTACTAAGTGAAAATAAGGTAAAGTAAAGTAAAGGTAGGTAAAATAGTTATTATATTAAGATTAAGTATAAGGAAGTCCTTATTCTTTAATTTCTTTTACTAAAAGAGAGGGAGGAATCTAGGTCTATATATAATTATTTTTCTTCCTTCTTTAAACTAAGAAGTAACCTAGTTACTTCTTATATACTTTATTATTTTTAGTTTTCCGGTTACCGGAAGTCCGAAAACTTATTTTTAGTTTTTCCGGTTACCGGAAGTCCGGAAACTTATTTTTAGTTTTCCGGTTTCTGGAAGTCCGAAAACTTCTTTTTAGTTTTCCGGTTTCTGGAAGTCCGAAAACTTATTTTTAGTTTTTCGGTTTCTGGGTTCCAGGCTGGTTTCTTAGTTCTAGGCTGGTTTCTTGCTTAAATATAATAATAACTTCTCTTTCTTTATTAGTAAGCTTAGCTATATTATTAGTAGAAGTATATTAATATCTAGTTAGATTTTAGCTTAAATAATATATATTACTTTTTATAATATACTTTTATTACTTTTAATTTTAATATCTACTTTTATATTATAGAAAGCTCTAAAGCTAATTTATTTCCTAAACATATTAATTATAGCTCTATTTAAATACAATACTTATATATTAAATAGTAACTTTAATAATAAGTTCTCTATTATATCTATCTCTATTATAATATAAGCTAATACCTTTTTTCTTTAAGCTTATCTTAGAATATAGAAATTAAATAATATTATTTTTATAGCTTAGAAAGGTCTACTTATATTTATTATAATAATTAATATATCTCTTTTTTAGAATTTAATATTTAGTAAGAAGTATTTAATTTAGTTTTTATTTACTAGGTTATTACTTATTTCTATATCTATATAGATTTTATAATTTTTGCCTTCTAGTTTAAATCTTATTAATATTTAGATATAAGTTATTTTTTATAGTTTTATTACTTCTTATAAAGTAATTAGCTTAAAAACTTATTTTTCTTAAAATTAAAAAGCTAATTATATTAATATTATTTTAAATATCTCTTCTAATTTTTACTACTTTTTACTTTCCTTTTACTTCTTTACTTTCTACTTTCTTAATATATTAGTATATATTTTAATATAAGTATATAGTTATATATAGGAGTTAAAGATATTTTAATAGTATATATATATTACTTTTATATTAAATTTTACTTTTTATATCTTTTTTTATACTTTCTCTACTTCTATAATATTATTTTCCTTTAATATATATAAATACCTAGATTATATTATCTTATTATTATTTTAGCTCTATTAGTTTTAATTTATATCCTCTAGTAGTTATTCCTCTAGTTTATCTTCTAGTTCTTCTTTATCTTTACTTTAGTAATAATATTTAAATCTATCTTCTTCTAGATTAGTTATTCTTATTAATATATTTTCTTTATTATTATAAACTAATAATATTATTAGTTTCCTATCTATTTTATTATATCTATAGAACTTATTAACTATTTACTATAACTACTATTATCTATAACCTTAAAATAAACTTTTATCTTAGTTACTTTTACTTAAATATTAGCTAAATACTCTTTAGCTAAGTAGTTAAAATTACTAGTAATTACCTCTTCCTCCTCTAGGAAATCTACTATATAATCTTCTCTATTAATTACTATTATATTTTTATAAGTTTAAAAAGCTTTAAAGTAAATAGTTACTATTATATTAGTTAATTTAATCTTATTAATTATTAGTTAAACTATACTAGTTATCTTAGTTTTACTAGTTTTAATTATATTAGTTTAAGTAAACCTAATTAGTATCTACTTCTTATTCTTTTTAATTATTATTATATAAGGAAGTATTATAAGTCTACTCTATTATATATATACTTAAACTTCTTTTCCTTTTCTTTACTATAAGCTAGAGATCTTATATTTTCTCTTCTACTAGTTTAATTTATTTATCTATTTACTTTCTTCTTATTATTATTAGTAGGACTATCTTTAGAGTATAGTTTAAGTAAGTAAAAGTTATTAGTACTTATATAATAGTATTTATTTTTCCTAATACCTTTATATATTATATATACTTAATAATAAAATCTTAAATTAACTATTTTATTTTTATTATTTTAACTATATATAAGTTTTTATTTAATTATTTTATTATTTTATATAATTTTATTATAAAGTTATATATTAGTTTTATTAGGTATAGTAAAAGTAATAAAGTAAGGGAAATTTCACTAAGTGAAAATAAAGTAAAGTAAGGTAAAGGTAAGTAAAATAGTTATTGTATTAGGATTGAGTGTAAGAAAGTCCTTGTTCTTCTATTTCTCAAGCTAAAAGAGAGGGAGAAATCTAGGTCTATATATAATTATTATTCTTCTTTCTTTAAGCTAAGAAGTAACCTAGTTACTTTTTACATACCTTCTTATTTTTAGTTTTCCGGTTACTGGGAGTCCGAAAACTTATTCTTAGTTTTCCGGTTACCGGGAGTCCGAAAACTTATTTTTAGTTTTCCGGTTTCTAGGAGTCCGAAAACTTATTTTTAGTTTTCCGTTTTCTAGAAGTCCGAAAACTTATTTTTAGTTTTCCGGTTTCTAGAAGTCCGAAAACTTATTTTTAGTTTTCCGGTTTCTGGAAGTCCGAAAACTTATTTTTAGTTTTCCGGTTTCTTGGTTCTAGGCTGGTTTCTTAGTTCTAGGCTAGTTTCTTACTTAAATATAATAATAAGTTTTCTTACTTATACTTCTAATATTTTATATTTAATTAAGTTCTCCCTTTTATTACTATCTATTATTTTTTACTATTTAAGTACTTATCCTTATAATAACTTTAGTAAATTTACTATAATATCTCTAACTACTATTAATCTTAATTTATAATTCTCTTTAAAAGCTTAGATAAATAAAGTAATATCTTAATAATATATAATCTTATTATTAATAAAGATATTACTAATATTATAAGTTTTCTTATCTATATTAAGCTATAAATAGCTAATATCTTCTATCTTCTACTTTATTAATCCTCCTAATATTAATATTTATAATATCTTAGCTAAAGCTTTTAAGATTTCTATTATCTTTATAAATAGTATTTTATTAAGTTCTAGTTTAATAGTATAGCTAGTTTTTTACTAAGTATTATTATTAAAGTAATCTTAGCTTTAGTTAAATTTTATTAATTTAGATATTTCCTAATAAGTATTTTAGTTAATTAGAATTTATAAATAACTTTCTATATAATCTTATTATTTAATTATATTATTTATTCTATTCTTTAGCCTTTTTATCTCTTATATTATTTATATAAGTACTTAATATTATTTTACTATCTATATATCAAAGTTTTATATTATAATAACTAGAAAGTTAAAGTCTTTAATTATAGAAGTTCTTTATATATAATATATAAGCTATTTATTATATAAGCTACTTATACTAATAGTTTTACTTTAAATAAGACCTTTACCTTTATCTCTTATTATAATTTCTATTAACTTTTTAAAGTTTACTTCTAACTTATTTTAGTTTTTTAATTTATTATTATCTTAATAGAATTTTAGTAATATAGTTAATTATAATTATATAGATATTAATTTTAGCTTATCTTTATTAGATAATAGCTTAGAGATTACTAGCTAAATAGAGGTTTTTTTTAAAGTTAAGAGAGGAATTTATAAAGATTATCTTAGTATTTCTAGTATTTATTAAAAGCTAGCTTTTAGAGCTTATATAGGAATACTAATTAAGGTTATCTTCTTTCTAGGTAGTATAAGTTCCTAGGAAAGAAGTTATTAGGGTCTTTATTAATCTTATATTTTTTATTTTCTTAAATTTTTACTATCTTTACTTTTATATTTTTATAAGAGTAAGAGTTTATTATTATTTATAATTATTAGTTTAACTAAAATACTAGCTATTTAAGATAGTTTACTTTAATTAGTTATTATTTTATTAGTTTTTATATTATATATTAATATTTAATATAGTAGTCTAGATAGGCTATTAAAGAAATTAATCTTCTTATAACTTATCTTTATACTCTTTATAATAGTTTATATAAGCTTAGATAATATAGTATAATAGTAAATACTATTAAGGTCCTTAGATAGAACTTAGTAATATTATTATTATTATAATAGATATTTAAAAGGAAACTTTTAGAATACTAAGAATTATATTATTAGTTATAATAATAGTAGTTATATTATTATAAGAAGTATATTATAAAGATATAATATAGATAGATACTTAATTATCTATTTTAGTTTTATAGAGAAGTAGCTAAGCTACTTCTTATACCTTTAAGATTTCTACTTATATTAGAACTAGTAGAGCTAGGTCTACTTTATAAGTTCTAATAGCTGTCTACTAGTTATTATTCTACTAGTAGTTCTTTATATAATAAATTTAATAATTAAGAAAAGATTTTAGTAAGAAGTATTATAGTTCTTCTAACTAAAATAGTAAAATAGAATATTAAAAGTAAAGAAGAAAAAATAATTAAAAATAGAATTAGTAAATAAAAAAGGGAAAGCTTTTTAATAATAAGAAATTAAGAAATTATTTTAGTATTTAAAGAAGTACTTTATAATATATATTAAGCTAAAATAAATAACTAGATATTATTAATAATTAATTAATAAAAATAGAGTTATATTAAGAAAGAAGAAAAGCTTTTAAATAAAGGAAACTAAAAAGTAATAAAAGGATTAAATAAAAGATATTTTTATATATAAAATAATAAAAAAACTATCTAGGAATAAAGTTAGACTAAAATTATAAGAATAAAGTAAAATAATAATTAATTAGAAGAACTAATAACTTCTAAAAAATATATTAACTTATAATCTTTAAATTAGTAAAAGTTAATAATTTTTTAATAATATTTAAGAAGAAGAAGAATTTTTTCTAGAAGAAGGAAAAAAATAAAAAGTCTATATTTCTTTATTATTATAAAGGAAGAAAGTTTTTTCGCCCTACCCCTACAGCCCATAAAGGAATTATACCGATTTTACTATAGTTACCTTATTCCCTATTATATTAATATTAAAAAAAAACTATTTATTAATTAATTAAATAAAATAAAAATACTATTTTTAATCTTAAAAGCACTCTACTTTCGCGACATTACTTTAGTTATTGCATGGCGAATTACTATTCCCGCCTTTTCAATTTCTTTCTTACTCAAGCCCGTAGTTACACAGACTCGGAGTGCAGGCTGTATTTCCCATGACTCTTCCTTGAGCTCCGCACGGGTTGGCGTAGCGGAAGTCCTCAGCCGTGTAATGAGAACACCATTCGACAGGGCCTATAAACGTCAGACATCTCAATTGGACACGATGTAGTGAGGGGACTAACCTCTTCGGTACACTCCTGCAGCAGCCTCTCCTGATCGTCGAGCGTGAGACGGCGCGACTTGACCACTTCTGACTTCAACACCAGGAGGACGATTGGGTTTTCAGGAGAACTCGTGCATCTGACCCAGTCACTTCGCGGGTCAAGCTGGGCTCTCATCGACTTGATATTTTCGCGGCACAGACCTATAACATCGGGATTAGACTGAAGCATATTCAGCGTTTCACTCGCAGTGACGGCAAGCATTGCAGGCAAGGCGGCTGAAAACGTGAACGATGCCGATGAAATGCGTTGGTGTTCGACAACATCCCTTGCCCCCGCACAGAAGCCGCCACCTGCACAGAGCGGCCCAGCAAGAGAGCCAATGATCATATCGATTTGGGATGGGTCGACATGTTGTGCTTCCGTTAGGCCCCGGCCGGTTCGTCCGAGGACACCGAATGACCAAGTCTCGTCCAAAATAACGCGGAATTTGTATTTTTCCTTGAGGCCAACCTATGCAACTTGTATTAGCATGGCAGAGACAGTCAAGTGCGCCCCCAAGAGATACAGGTTAGGTGAGCTGGTGGGGCGAAACCCGCACACTAGGCCAGCGAGTTTCAGCAGGGAGCGGAAACTTACGAGTCTGGGGAGATCGACCGAATCGCCGACCGTTTCGAACAGCCCCTCCGTGACAATAAATCTACGGGTGAGTTTCTTGCCGCTCTGCTCCTCCACGACCTTTCGCATGACGCGCTCTAGGTCATCCATATCGCCGTGTTTATACCACTTGATGTTACTTCTGGAGATTTGTAGTCCTCGGCGAATAGAAAAATTGACGGCGCTATCCGCGACAATGATGTCACCTCGCTTGCAAAACGCGGGAATGACGCTAGAGATGGTGGAGAACGCCTGGGCATAAACGATGCATGCCTCTGTGCCAATATACGAAGCGATGTCCGCCTCCGTCTTCATATGTACGTCCTGGGTGCCGTAGAACTGGGGAGGACCGCAGGGTCCTACACCATATGTGCGCAGCGTCTGGATTGCCTTGTCTTTGATCTGCTCGTTTCCATTGAAGTTGTAGAAGTTATAGGATCCAAGGTTCGTCACCGTCCGGCCGTTTGAGAGTCTCGCCTTTGGGCCGCTCGCACTACAATGAATTAGATCTCAAACCGTCCTGATGGTAATATTCGTGGCGCGCCGGGCTGTGCCCGACAATGGCGAGCTTACCCGACAATCACTGGCAATTTTTCATACTCTGTGGCCTCGAGAGTAGTCTGGGGTGAAACGAGAGGCTCCGGGGTCCACTCCTCGACGAGTTCGTCGATTTCCTAGGGAGGGTTTAGTGAAGCGTAGCGCGTGACAGGGAAGGAGATATACATACATCTTCCCGTAGTTGAATGAAATTTTGCTTCTGTGTCGAATAGGAGGGTGACAGTAGGTAGCGAATGAAAAAGAGGACTAGGATGAGCTCAATGGCAGATCGAATGGGATCGTTCTGGTAGCTAGATCGCACGTAACGGACGACGACGGCCGACCCGGGTAACTTCTGAAATGCCACAGTCGCCGTGTTCAACGCCGTAATAGCGAACTCCTGGGCGTCGCTCAGATCCATACTGGCAAATTCGCGTGGGGTTAAGGGCAGGCGAGGAAGGGAAAAAAAGGTTCGCGGAAAGGGGGTGGAAAATGTTGATGGCTCCTTGGTACGATATTTATTAAGGGGAAGACCGGCCGTGGAGGCCGAAGGAGACAGCTCGAACACGTGAAGAAAGCTCAGTCCCACGAGTAAATGGCTGACTAATACATCTGGGCTTCAAATGCTATTACAATGTAAGATGGTGGGCTACTAAATGCAAATGCGTTGTAATCGTCGAATGGTGACAAGTGACTGTGCCTGGGTTTCAAAGTCAACGAGTGTGACGGAAGAAAATTGAAATCTATTCTGGTGGCGTAAGAAAACAAGAAAAAAAAAAACGGTTGATGAAATATACTAGTACTAAGGACACTGAGAACCCGAACCGAAACCAGCTCCTCCGCCGACACTACTTCCTGCAGGCCAGCTGAATTATTCTTCCCTATGAGCGGCTGAGACATAATGAAACTGTACAAATTTAGACAAGGTTGTATGGATTGGGGCCGTGACGAGATTCTATGATGGTCTGAACGGCATGCTTGAGATTGGACGAGTAACGCAATGCGTCGGTCGGATAGAGCCTGACACCGGACTATGCATGGACATCCTCTGCTCAGAGGCCAACTGCGCAATCCTCCGGTTCTAGAGACGGCTGGAAGCAGAAACGATAGGCGTGTTGTCGTTCTTCCGCGAGACTTCTTAGATAAGTAGGAACTTCAATTTCGTCAAGTTGTCCTCCTCATCATCTTGCGAGACATCGGCCTGTGCTGGGTCATCGGTTCCGCCTGTTGGTTCCGCACTGGTATTGTTGTTATTCTGGTTGACTGGTTGGACAAGCTTCAAGTCTTTAAGCATTGACACATTTGTTGTAATCTTGGACCCGGCAACGGTGGGTCCAACAATCAACCCAAGGATGACAACGAGCATGACGAAATAGAGGATTGCGTATCGGATTACACGCCGCCGTCTTAGCTTGGTTTGCTTCATGGAATAGATCGGGGGGCGAATCTGGCGACTGTTGCTTGACTGGTTAGTTCACGGCGTATGAGGGGACGAAACGAAGAGGAGTGGGCGGAACCGTACCTAGGTCGCAACCAGAAGAGCATCATTGAGTGGAGCATGTCGACCCTGGGAATCAAGATCACTGGGAGCATGAGGAAGAGCAGAATGTGTCCAAGGAGGAAATCGGCTGCAAACATGCTCAATTCTGTAATCTTGCACAGGAACTCCCGGGCAGGCTGGGATACGGAGTGCCAACCCATGGAGTACCACTTGCCAGTCCAGAAGGCGATGTTTGCCTGATCGGTTTTAAACTCACGCGTTAGCGCCAGACTGATTATGAGTTTAAAGACGAATCGCTGGATGGCCACGACGGCAATCATGCCGGCGAGGGTCCTTGGGAAGTGGAATCCCTCGAGGAAGAACATGACCTCGAAGAAGACCAAAAGCATGACCACGGCAACGCCATGAGCGATGGCAGCCAGAACACTTCCAAACTTTTTGCAACACATGCTCAGGAGAGGTCCCATAAAACAGGCCATGAAGAACATGACTAACAAGGTACCTGCATTGATGGCGATCGGGCCGAAAGCGACGATAGCAATCCTGATAAGCGAATTGGTGGGGCTATTGGTGTCGCCAGTTTTGTCATCAACCCCCTCGGTTACTCCTGTCTGGGCATTGATATAGAGGTAAGGAATCAGGGTCACGACCACGAGCAGCAAGGGCACAAGAATCTCCCCGAAAAAGAGATTGGTGATAGCTGCTCGAGGGACATCTGCTGACATCTTTTTGGAGGGATCGCCGAGAGCCTTCCTCTTATACCCAGTGATCCGTGTTCGCGAGAGCCGACAGAAGGCGATCCAGGACGACGCGTGAGATCTCGAGTTGCCTCGCGACAGCCAGCGAAGGAAGTCGCGGTAGTCGATGAAGAAGTCATTCCAGGCGAACTGATGAGGATTGAACATGAAAGGCGAGACGACAAGGGCTAGCATACTGACCCAGAAATACGTCAAAGCTGCCTGCCATATAGTGACCGTGGCGAAAAGCAACATCATGAGCAATCTGGCGCCGAAGTAGATGGATGGCCCGGCGAATCTCGAATACAAGACGCCGAACGGGATGCGCGCTGTGGCAAAGCCACGACCGGTTCCGATGTACCTGGCACCGCCGAAAGACAAGTCTTGCTGAACAGAGTTGGCGTATATTTGGGTAACGAAAACCTCGAAGAACAACGAGAATGAGAACAGCTGTTTCGCGAGCCGTGTTGCCGCTCGCCAGACACCACGTTCCGTCGCTTCCTGAACCACGAGGGGAATGAAGGCTAGAAACGCGACGAAGAAGATTGACCAAACGCAGCGGTACACCCAATCGGTCAAGGCGTCCGTGTTCGCGCACCCGGTGGGCAGGAGGGCGTCAGTGATGGGCACATCCGGATTGTAATTGCACGCTATCGTTTCGTGCTTCAGGGCGCCGAGATTGAGCAAGGTGATCATGAACATTTGCACCGACAGCATGATGAACATGTTGTTCAAGTGAAAACCGGCGTGGGCGTAGTAGAACGAGAGGAATCTGTCTAGCGGCAGCTGGGTGCCAAGATAATAGTATTCACGGGAGAGCATCTGCTCGCCCATTCCCGTTCCAATCTTGGTTGTGAAGTTGAGAATGGACCCAAAGCCAAGGTCACGACCCTTGCCACACTGGTAATATTCACAGTGCTTGATGCGACCTCCTCGAAGAGTGGCGTTCATGCCAGCGTAAATGTCTTCATTCAAATGCAGACCCTTCTGCGCCTTCGAGACGCCACCTCGGGTCGTCATGAAAATGCCGTTGAGGAAATCCGGATGCCCGTAGTGCAGTTTGCCACCGATTTGGGCGAGTGTACGCGCGAACAGGGTACCGAACGTCTGCTCCTTTCCTGCCGCAACGTCGCCTAGAATACCGATATTTTCCGAGAAAATGTACTCGCGAGCACCTAGGATGGCTACAGGAGGCTTGACGGGATTTTTCACTCCGGGGGTGTAGGGGGATACGTTGTCGACTTTCATCTCCTCAAACTCCGCAAGGACGCTTCGGATCTTGAGACATTCTTCCAGATAGTTGTCCTGGTTGGCATCGATAAGCTGAATATACTCACCACGGTAGAAAATCAGCGCGTGGTTCTGGTTATCCGACTTGCCATCTCCCAAAACCGGATTTCCCGAAAGTTGGATACGGAACTTTGGTCGCCTCATGCCGTTCTCCATAATTTCCGAATGCCCATCAATCAGTGCGGAGTACAGACGCGGTTCCTCTCCTTCCGCCAACGGTGGCTCCTCGTCGAGATAGGCAATCTGTAGATCCGGATATGCGCGGAGTAGAAACTCAGCGTTCTCCATCTCCTCCTTCTTGAATTTGGCATACCGTTGCATCGAGATGCAAAGCCTAAATTTCCGTCGAGCCATACGCTCCAGTTCCCTTTCCAGTTTGTCCGAGTTACCACCAAACATCTGCACAACCTCCGGATTCTCCACCCGGTAGAGAAGTTTGATGGCACGGCTGTAGTTCATAAAACCGGATACCGTGCGGTAAAGTGTTTGCGAACGAAGCGATGCCCAGATTCTCGTGCGCAGGGTGTATTCGGGGGCGGAGGATTTGAAGCCAATACAATAGAACGGCAGGTCGTCAATCTTGCTCTTCGCCGAGTCCTTCTCATTCTTCTCGTAGTCGCCGTTGAACTGAGAAGTCTCGTCGGCAAGAATCTTCGTGTCCTTGACAAAGCAGTCCCACTCATGAGGATGAAGCTGTTTGAGGTATTCGAGAAGTGTCACTCGTGAGTAGGGCTCATCTTCTCGGATGATCTCCCGAAGAGTTAGGAGGATCTTCTCGCTGTAGTGGGGAATAAGGACGGTAAAGGTAGGCATGTTGTCAACAGGCAGTGGCTCGGGAATGGGCGTGGAAAGTGACTGGGCAAAGAAGGATAGGCGACGGTCAGCCTCACTGTGCGCGGGGAAAAATTCCGTTTTAAACGAGTGGTCTTCCTGGGACACGAAGAAGGTTGGTGCGCGCAAAGTACGCTTTCCCTCCTGTTCGGATGGGACCTGATGATATAAGAGCTTCTGGACGTGGTCAATGGCCAGTAGATGCTCGCGGTACATGGAGATCACAATGGCGTTCCAGATCTGCGAGATCAGAACCTTCGGTTTATATTTGATCTCCATGTCGGTAGTCGCAAGGATCTTGGAATAAATACGCTTTGGAAGCCTAGCGTAAACGTTTCGCCAGGGTGTCAAGATTGACGCTCCGAGATAGAACGACCGGGCGATGGAGAACAATGCGTTGATCAGGACGTAAAACAGGTAGGTATCCAGGAAAAAGAACACGAGGTCGGTGAAGATCATGAGCCCGAGTAGAATTGAAGGCTGGTTCTTGCAAAGGACGTTGTGTGCTTTGCCGAATAAGTCATCGCCAAGGCACTCAATCTTCATAATTGATAGATAACGAATTGGATCGCGGATCGAGAGCGTCAGGAAGGCGTACGACTCTCCAAATTTTGCCCCGAAGACAAGCAGCCAGAGTCCGTAAGACATCGCCATGTCGTTACCCGAGAGGCGGGGGTAGCTCGCCGTAAAGGTTTGGCTTGCGACATATCGGCGAGAATTCTTCGTGAGGTAGCTTCCGAAGAGTCCGCCAAGCGGCATCACGGAGAAGAAGATGTAAGTCGCCACGGCAACGAAGAACTGGACAATACCTAGAACCTTGGCTATGCTCTCTTTGAGAATGGGTTCCGAGAAGCCGAAAACGTACACACTGGGCGCAATGTTGATGATAAATATTGCGATTAAAAACAGGAGCCGCTTCGTGAGGTGTTGTGCGCCGGCCCATCGTCGCGGAACGTACGCCCACTCTGCGAGGGTGGCTAAGATCTGGATCAACGAGGCAATTCCTCCGCCTACGCCGACGACGGACCACTGCTGAGAGCCGGGTGGTTGGTTATTCTTCCGTTGCTCGTACTTGTTTCCAAGCACTAGACTAGGTGAGTTGTGTGCCGTGTAAAACCAGAACATGGTCAGATGAATGACCCAGATGCGGTTAAAGTTGACGAGAAGATGGAACCAGGACCGAGTCTCCTTGTACGTCTTGAAGAAACACTTTTTCCAGTTGACATCCTTGAGCTTCAGGTACCGTTCGGCTGGGGGGATGTCGACAAGGCGGGTTTTGTCTTCGAGAACTATCCGCTCTATGCCCTCTGGATACCAGAAGAGCTGGTTGCAGTCATCGTAACCAATCGTCTTGTTATGGTCCCGCTCCCGTCGAACATAAACACCGTCCGAAATCTCATACCCCTGATCACGAATGTACTGATATAGAGGCGTAATGACGTTGTTGAGGTAGGTGAACTCTTCGACAGGCTCAACCAGATTTTGGCACGCGGGTGAGTTGAGGTAGTCGTCTGCGCATTTGAAGATGAAGCACAGACATTCCGCCATAAACCGGACTTGGTTTGCTTCGCCCCAGCAAAGCAGGTAAAGGGCGACTTGTCGGACGCGATCATGTTGCGACATGCGGTTCATCCGCGTCTTCCAGCGAAATTCCGCGGCCTCTAGGCTATCATCGCCTTCCATACCCTGGAGAATTTCGGCTTCCGTCTGACCTTCTTCGTCGTTCTTCTTCTTCTTCTTCCGCGTGCGACGAAGCCCCTTTCCTTTCATGTTGGCGAAGCCAACAGCGTCATCGAGATCTAGATGCGCGGCGAAGTACCATTTGCGATAATTCGCGTTGTCTCCACCGATATAATCGGCATGAAGGGATAGTAAGGCCTGGTTTGGAGTCATACGCGACGCCCTCGAGTCCAGAAGCGTCATGAAGTGATCGTACATATTCCGCATGCTGTCTCGTTGAAACCCGAACTTGGACGTCAGGTCGATGAAAATGTCCTCAACTTCTTCCTTAGAAAGCGGTATCTGTGCATCCGAAGTCCAGGCAGGATAGGGCTCGCGAGATCGTTGACCAGCCGGGAGGGCATTGCCATAGTCCATGCCGTAATTAGGTGTGGAGGCACCCGATGAGCGGTTTGCATACGAGATTTGGGACGAAGGGGGACGATACCCCCGACTTCCCATCTGGCCCTCGTTGTAACTGTTATACCTTTCATCACCATGCCCATAGTAGTCCATATCCGCACCCCGAGCGGTGAAATCACTGAAGGTCTCGGAATCCTCGTGGGATCCCTGACGTGGGCCCGCGCCTCCATACCCTTGGTTGTAGTCCTGGTCATGGTAGCTGCCGTCGTTATAGTATTCATCCTGGTACTGGTCATTGCCGTCGTAATAGCCGCCGTCCTGATGGTACGGGTTGTTTGGATCGGCATTATAGTAGCCGCTGCAAAGACAAATAAAGAGTCAGCACCAAGTCAAGTTTATCGCAGGAGGATCAACTCACGATTCATCATAGTATCCATCTCCGCCATGCTGTCCCTGGCTATAGCCATTCGAGTCATAGTACTGCTGATCATTCTGATAGTACTGGTCCTGCTGGTCGTTCCCATGGCCATAGCCGTCCTCATAGCCCTGGCGGTTACCGCCCCCGTATCCCGACATTTTTTCCAACTATCACCCAGCTATAGCCAAACGTTAATGCTAGCGAACCACGACGGATAAAACAGAAACAGTTGGTACCGCGGTCAACCCATCCCAGCGACGTTGCTACTGGATCTCGATTGCGGCTATGCAGACACTTACGCAGTTGTTTTCAAATGACCATCGGGCACGATCAACTCCTATCGCCCGTCAAAAAATAGAGGCGATGTGTGGTTCCGAAACTACCGCTCGGATGGAGAACTTGACGACGCGCTGTGATCCGTCGCTCCCTCGCCTTCTCTTGGTGCTGTCAATGGCGTTACGTAAACTTCAATGGATTCAATCTCAATCCGTTGAGTGTCGTGATGCGGCGCCTGAAATTTCTTCCGAGTCGAATTCGGTGTTTATGGATGGAGACGGAATCTCTCACCGACGGCCCATTGCAGTTGGGTTACCACGAAACGAATGACGGCCACGAGGTCGAGCGAATGACTTGCTGAGCGAAAGAAACCGGAACCCTGTGCAAAGAAATAGCCGGTCCTCAGTATTGCGATACCAGTGGTAAAGAAAAGTAGAAGAAGAAGAAAAAGAGAAAAGAAAAACCCAACAAGTGAGAGGGAGAAGGTAGCCAGCCAAAGAATGAAGGACAGGCTGTATGAGGGTGTGACAAAGGGTGATTTCCTTCTGGGCAAGGAGATGGCGAGGTTTGGAGAAAGAAAAGGAGAAGGCACTGTCTGTAACTCATGCAGTGATTCCAATGTGGATGCTGTTGGGGGCACCCGTTCGCATGTCCGTCCCTCAAACAGCAGTGCCCAAGTCCGGCAAAAAGGGGTGGCTGAGCCAGCGTGATGATAAAAAGGCCCAGTACTATCACTTCTTGTGCAGGTACCTCCTGAGCTGAATCTCAACTAGCGTGTCACATCTGCAATTGGTACTAGTACTGGTATTCAGGGGCTAAAAGCCATCATTGGTCAGAGCCTATCCAAATAGGCATAATTAAGGAGGCAAGGGCATTGGTACAGTATTAAGAGAAAATTGACAGAATATGGGCACTGTATCTCTCAGGTTGTGTGCTTGCCCGATTAATAGGACAGGAACCAAGTGAGAGAAAAGAAGAAAAGAAAAGAAAAAAAAAAGTTTCATTACATCCTCCCATCCCTTCAAGAAGTAGACCTGTGGGAGGTCATATGGAAATGATCGACGAAGTTTAAGGTTGCACACACTTTGCTTCGTACTTGGCTCAATTATTACCTCATGCGATATTCAAACCATTAATAAATTGAAAAGAGACAGCACATTCCCTCGATGCTGTCATGGATCGAACCTCGCGATGACGGGATGGCAGGATACCTCCCTCGCCTCAGCTGGGACAGGGGAAAGGGGCCTACGAAGTACTGTTGGCAAAATTTTGAAAGGATGACACGAGAAAAGATAGGTTTTCGCCACATCAATGCGCGTATCGGTACGAAGGTCGACTTTTCGCTTTTCGGATTCGCAGAATAGTATCCATGTCGAGCCAGATGGACATTTACGAATGATACTTTGTACGTGCCTTATGCAACTTGCCCAAGCAAGGCACATATCCGCCTCTGACTTTTCTTATACGAGAATCATGTAATGAAGTGGGGATACTTTACAATACGGAGCACACCGTCTACACTGCACACGTAGTGTATGTGGTCTGGTCCACCCACATGCTTCGATCTAACTGTTCTCGGTCGTCATACTTACAAAGTACCGGCGGATGAAGCGGTGGTACTTCGTACTCTGAGACATAATACTAGGGGTTAGGTCTCGGATGAATACCCCCAACTACGAAGGAGACGCTTACAAAGTACGAAGTATGAAGTAGCGCACCATGCACCTTGTACTTCATCCTCCTTCGTACTTGTCGTACTTCACACCCTTGATAGGAGGACGAGGTGCTGTAGTGTATCATTTATTTCCTTAAATGATGCAGTGAACTTGCATGGTGTACCTGACGAAGCAGTCCTCTCAAGGCAAACTTATTGTCAGACAGCCCGAAGGTAATGACAAATTATCAGCATGGATGACGGGCTTCACGATGCAGCCTCGTTGGAGGTGGGAAAGCTTTGATTTTCAGATAACTCGGGGTTAGTATTCAGCAGAACACACTTTGAACTTGGCTAGACATTGATTTGATGTTCCGAAATGTCACCTTGATGGAACTTAAAGGAACAAGAGGCATCTGTGTCTTACGTAATACAACAGGCTCGATCGTGCATGGGGTTGCCTAGGTGATGGGCACTATTCAATAGGAAGAGCTGTCCACACGCCAGATATCCGTTCAACAAGCCTCGCTCATCTTGCCCAACGGAGGTATTATCTACGAAGTACGTTCGCGCGTTTGCGCTCATCATCATCATGTCCATCTATGGCACCAATGCGTGTATTCCTCGGCATTCTCCCAACACAAAGGGCAGGCAGACGGTACGCCTCCGGAGGCTTGGTCCGAATAGCCAACGATTGAGAGACGATGGCGTTCAAAGCTTGCCTCGAGAGCAGCAGTTTGGCACCGTGGACTTACCCACAGCACCATCAGATAGCCCATATCGACCAACGAAGGAACCAACGAAGGAACCAAACCAAGTACCGACAGCCCCTCTAAAATCACATCGCCGCGAAGACGATGTGTTGCAGGTAGTGGAGGGTAACCTTCAGGTAGACCCGATAACGAAGCTACCGATTCGAGCCCAAGGGAAACCCGTCTTTCCCAAGACGCCGACAAGGTCCCCAAACCAAAGAGACCCGCAGAAAAAATTGACCAACATCGAGTCCCTCGATCACCAGCGGTTTCCCGTCACCCCTTCCAACAATCAGTCCGCCGTCGACTCCATCGATTCTAAATCCAAGGAGGGCGATAGGATCGTGGGGAGTAAGTCGGGGAATACCAAGAACAGCGTTTCACCAGCCAAGTCAAAATCAGGCCTGGGACGCCAGGCTCGGCAACTCTTCGAAGAAAACAAACACCAACTGGCGGAAACATTCCTGAAGGAATTGGATGATACCATTGCGGAGGGGCAGTTATCCGTCCTGGCGGAGTCCACCGGCGGCATCAAGCTGAATTGGACTAATAAACTCAACACGACTGCTGGGAGGGCAAATTGGAGGAAAGAAAGGGTTCAAGTGACAGTGGGTCCGGAAATCAGGGTTCGATACAAACACCACGCTTCGATCGACCTCGCCGAAAAGATTATTGATGACAATCATCGTTTGCTAAACGTTATTGCCCATGAATTTTGTCACTTAGCGAACTTCATGATTGGTGGTATAACGGGCAGCCCCCACGGCAAAGAGTTCAAGATCTGGGCAGCCAAATGCTCCCAGGCATTTGCCGACCGGGGAATTAAGGTTACAACAAGGCATTCCTACGAGATTGATTTCAAATACGTATGGAAGTGTGCTGGGTGCGGTCTGGAATATAAACGACATTCTAAGAGCATCAGTCCCGAGCGACACCGCTGCGGCTCTTGCAAGAGCCTTCTCCAACAGATCAAGCCAGCACCACGGACACGAGGAGGCCTGTCGCAATACCAACTTTTTGTCCGAGAGCAGATGAGCATGATGAAACGTGAGCATCCAGGTACCACCCAACAGGAAATGATGCGTATTGTGGCAGATCGTTGGGCCCTCCATGCACCAAGGAGAAAGGACGGTGCCCATGTAGATGAGCCAGAAGACCCTACTGTCGCATGTATTACCACACAGATTCACGCATTGGAGCTGTAGTTAGGAGGTGTTGCTGCGTCTGGCCAAGTTAAACGTTCAGCCAAGGCTACTGTATTGAAGCACGTTATATTCCTCGACTCGACACGAGATGCGGAATTCGACAGTGAGCGTCGGCCCCAGTGCTCTTTTGGACCAACTAGACCTCCTTAAACAATCCCCAGTCTTTAATTTTCAAGGTATCCCAAATCCTCGCCGCATACTCTACGGCCTCGCCAATGAGTACCCCCTGCTTTCCAAGCTCTAGATCGATCTCAGCCTCCACGTACTCACCCTTAATATGCGGAACGTTAATCGTGATAGCTATATCCGTCGACTCCTGCTCGAGGCGCACAAGCGTGAGGATGATGGCGGTAAAATCAGGCGCCGAGTCTTGTTCTGTTCTTGCCGCTTTAGGGGACTGAGTTGCGATCAGGGTGTAGGCAGGAATGTCATCACTACTAGGGTTCCGTTCGATTAGTTACGTCTCCGAAGCGCATGCAGGGCCCGGGGCCTGCACGAGGCCAGTTAGGTTCCGTGGGACTTGAAGGACCGCCTACCCAAGCCGCGAGAATTGAGTCGCCGACGAACTCCACACTTTCACAGTATCAATATCATCACCGACAATATCTTCGAGATGCTGTGTCAAGGCCCGCCCATCAATTTCTGGCCCACTGCCCTTCGGGCCAACGCGCTCGGTTATGTCGAAGATGATCGAAGTGAACCCATTCTCGTCGATCCAAACTTCTTGATTATCTGGAACTTGGCGAATCTTGCTAAATGGTGAGTGTGAAGGATAAGGACGGTGCATCAGTCGCTGGTAACGGAGGAAAGAGAGAGAAGGGGGGGCTATTGAGGCGCATACTTACTTCACATCCACGAAATGCTCTGGCAGATCGCAAACCAACGCGCCTCCATATAACGGTGTAGAAGTAAATCTAGGCATTTTCAGGCAAAGGTGCAATTTCGCGCGTGTTGCAAATCAAGAACCTTTCTGCGTCGCACGATGTTGTTGAGCGAAAAGTAAAGGTAGATGGGATGAATGTTGATGGAGAGGGGCAGAACACTCATCAAGGCGTCAGAAGTCGGGGCGTCGCAAGTGACGTATGCCGCCTAATCCACATGGGCTGATCCGTGGCTGGATCAACAGCATCGATATTGATCAAAAGTGTCTACAAGCGCCTTGCACAAGCCCGACGGCGCCAAAAAATGGGCCCGTCCCCAACATCATGACTGTAGAGATACGTCGGGATATCGTCTTGCTCATGAATTGATTATATTACTTAGATGTTAGGTTGTTTGAAATACCAAGAGAACGTGGTTCTGAATGCTCTCAAAATCAGGTATGTAAAGAAGGGTGAGGAAAAAAAAAAAAAAAAAAAAAGAAAAAAAAAAACGAAAGACAATTTGGAGAAAAATTTAATTTCGAACCAAGGGTTCTTGTAGTTGCCAAAGATTTTCCGAATGGAGTTATTTGGGCCATTCTACGGTCACATCTGGTAAAAGGCAAGAGGTGAGTTCGCTAGAAGGTCCCACTCCATGTTTGGTTTCTTGTTATCGGGGTATATATGGGCTCTTGCTCTCTTTCTGTCCCTTATTAGTCATCATTCCATAGTTCAACGTCATCGATATCGCCCATTTGTTCCAGTTGGAGGGGCTGATATTTCTATGAGCGACAGAAGTATGACGAAGCCAAGGCCATCTCCTGAGATTGCATCCTTACGATCGAAGTTGGCTCATAATACAAAGCCTACTGTCAAGGCATCTCGATATTCACATCTTAGCCATGGCCACATGCATTTTCTGCCGCATCATTAAAGGTTAGTTCCCCCCTCTTTCCCTGTTGGAATTTCTTGCTCACTGCTCACACGGTTGCGTGCTGGTAGGGGAGATCCCCTGCTTCAAGCTTTTCGAGAGCGAGAGAACACTGGCGTTTATGGATATAAACCCTCTGAGCCGTGGCCATGCAGTCTGTGAAGCTATATTTGATCCTTACCGCCCGATTGGCCAATCCGCTAACGCGGCTACCACAGCTTGTTATTCCTAAATATCATGGTGCGAAGCTTGGGGATATCCCAGACGAGCACCTGAGTGAGATATTGGTTCGCTCACACCACCGTTTGCTCGATTGCATGAGAATTCAATATGTCTAACGGTCTGATATATAGCCTGTAGTCAAGAAACTAGCCGCTGCTGCTGAAGCGACTGACTACAACGTTCTCCAAAACAATGGAACAATCGCCCATCAACAGGTCCATCATGTGCGTGGCTTCCGGGTACCCAATCACCTCTATACTGGCAACGCCAAGAGCTACTTACCTGATACATTGTCGTCCTAGGTCCACTTTCATATGGTATGGAGAATGCTCCGCACTTCGATTCTGCTGCCCGCCGCTGACCCTGACTCAGATACCGAAGCCAAACGAGAAGGAAGGCCTTGGAATCGCTTGGCCTGCCCAGGAAACCGACATGGACAAACTTAAGGCTCTTTTCGAACATCTTAAGGCAAAGATGACCTAGTCATACTGCATCGACTCTTTCAATGTCGCATCATGTTCTTGGTATGCTATGGCAGAGGTGTTGAGAATGTACGCGTTATATATATATATATATATATATATTTATATATATAAATCTATCAGTCGAAGGTTGTAACCTCACCCACTTTGGTATCGAAGTTCCCCGGCCACTCTCCGCAGTACTGTCCCGTTTATGAAATGCTGCTGAAAACGCTCAATCCACATCGTCAGGAGATGTTTCACCAGTGGTGTTGACCGCGTTGGTCGATTCACTGGGATAAAGATCCACCACTCCCCCAGGTTTGATCATCCCGAGGCGGTCATACAGGGAACGGGCTCTCAGATATGGATCTAATTCCCAATAATTCACCCTGAGCTTCTCTGCCGTGGCGGCCCGCGTAGCCTTGTAGTTGGCGGCGGCTTCTGCGTCGTCGCTTTGCACCCAGTTAAGAGTTGCCTGTTCATATTGCTCAACCAGTCGCCATCTAGCCTTCAAAAGGCGATCTCTCGAGATGGCATCTGCCATGTGTGTATTCTCTCCTTCGATAGGCTCAACGTATCGATACTCCCAATCTTCTTTGCCGTCAACTTCCTTAGGAAGGCAGCCTAAATCCACGTATTCTGCCATTTCGTACGCATTATTGACGAAATGGACCTTGCTCGCTACCACCGGATCCAACCAACCTCGAATGATTCTCCATATTCCTGCAAGGAGATGTCAACAGCGTGTATCGACCACTCCGGGCATTTGAAGCTGCTCACCTTGGAAAATCCATGGGGCCCTGTACACAAGTACCGTGCCAAGTGACTCGGGGTAGTTGGCTTCGAAACACTTAATCATGAACTTCACTGGGGCATAGTCCTGCGGTAATTTGCCGGGTCAGCATGGCAAGTTCCCCGGGGGGGATATCCACACACATACCATGTTCGCCATCGAAAAACCAGTCATATCGAATAAGACGGTCTGCACCTGATTAGAAAATTCGCACAATGAAAAGAAGGCAAATAAAGACAAGGCAGACAGGGTGTGTTTTACCGCGGTGTCAATAGGAGGCTTGAGGAGCATCCGGGCAGTCTCTATGATATAGACTGTATACCTCTCGAGGGCTTCCTCGGAGTGCTCGCCCTGGCGATGAAGCCGGACTCTGACGAAACAGATCGGACGACCAGCCTTATCCGAGCCATGCAAAAAGCTCTTCCCCATGCGGATCTGGGCTAAGAAATCATGGCCGAGGTTCTTGGCGGATTCGTTTTCGCCCTTTTCGGCCTCTGCAGCGGCTCCCTCGCCGCACCTCATAATATCGTCGTCAACATGCATCTCTGTCGCCCTCCAGTTCATCGTAGATATCAGCATGACCAATGCTTTCTCCACATCCCACTTTCTCGCTCTGAGAAACCTCAGAAGAAGAGCATCGGGGTTGTCGTGCTTGACCATGCTCCAAATCGTTTGGCGAATGGATTCTGGAGATTGGCGAGCTAGGGTCTCGACGAATTGCTTATTTTGGCCATACTTGTCGTCGGCGTCAAATTCCCCGGGTGGTGTATTGCCAGAGGCGACCGAGCCGGTTGTGTCTGCCTTGGATGTTGCATTCCCGAGCCTGCCGAAGAAAGTGCTTCGTTTCTTCTTCACCTTCTCTGCCCGAGGCTGCAGGCTGTCTGAATTAACATCAGTGCAGCTCGTTACACCATTGTGGTTGTCTTCGCCCCCGCGGCAGATATGCAAAACTGAAGTCCACAGCCTGCGCAAGCTGTCCTCCTGGTCTTGCGTGAGGTTTCCGGGTCGTCCGGGAAGAATATCCACTGCCATAGCTGAGGTCTGCGGCTGCGCCATAGAGCGCGGATGGGGCTGGTCGCCTGCTTCCTGCGTCGTATCAGATTCGCGAGAGAAGAGGGCAAGAGCTAGTGAACCGGCGATGAAGAGCACGGGAACGGAGGCCAGTGGTAGAGATGTGCGGCCACGTCGGAAGTGCTGGAATAGTTGGGAATCAGAACTAAATACGCGCGAATGCGTAACTTGGACTGCGTAGGATGATGCGACGGGCGCTATGCCGACGCGCCGGTGCCAGGGGTTATGATGAAGCTGTCCGCAAACGCTGGAGAGAGGCGAGGTGTAGCCGCAGGCTCGTGTGCTCGTGTGGATGGTGAGCTGCAATGATATGCTTCTGTATTTCAAAGAAGCATGGCTCCGCATGAGGTCAGAGAGGTTGGGTGCTGACCGGCTGCTGAACCAAATATTCTACCTAGACATCACAATAATAGAAATCTAGCCGAGAAAGTTGCTCACATCTCCGAAGTCCAGTCTTCTTCCGCCGTGGCGAGTTGAGGCTGTGCCCTAGATTCAAATCTTTCCGGAGGGACACCCACAGCCGATGGAGACAGTTGGCAGTCGCGCTAGGGGCGGACACCAAAGGCTCAAAGGCTAGGGGTGGAAATTACATTTGATCAAATCGACCTATTCAACAACAAAGCCTCCAACACAACCCGGGGGAATATCGAACTATAATCATTTGATATCAATCCTCTTAGAGAAGACATCGATTGTTGTCTTAATTATGGCTGGGACTACTTCGTACTTCGAACATGCGAGGGTGTACGAAGTATCCAAGAAGTAATGAGCATTGATTTGATGTTGTCTACTTCGTACTTCGTACTTCGTAACTGAGAGCACGAGATGCAATGGGCTTGATGACTGCTGCCCAATTTGGCCCCTGATAACTCGCTGTTGGTTCTTACTTCGTATGAAGTCCTCCGATGGCTCTTGGAATATGCTCGACATCGACGGAATCAATCTAATATAGCTGTTGCTATCGATACATGTAACGTGCGTGAAAAGCGCGATGTAAGGCCAATTAATTGTGGTGGAGCAAGTAGTGTATTCCTAGGATCCATTCAATTGCTGATCAATTATATTCATTGACCTTCTTTTTCGGTGCTGGTACAAATAATACTGGATCGCAAATGGCGTTCGGGCGCGTCTTTGCCGAACTAAATGTTAGTCCAGGCACACCCCTCACATTGCAGCTCGTCCATGGTCTTGCCCGCATTCCCGACCATTTAATACGTTTTATTCCTTCACCAGCATAGCCAACCAAACACCCCCGCTCGCAGCTACAGCTACCACTTCAATGGAGATAGGTGACCCGGACATCAAGCGGTCAAACTCGAAATCTCGGGTGTCACGACCAACGACCCCTCTCCGCCCCTCCTCGCGGTCATCATTTCGAGAATCCGCGAGATCCAGTGCGCAGCAAGATGCGCCCTTTCCATTGAACACCTTCGAACCTGCATTCGCAGAGCTCGCCGACTCTGTAGCCGACCTGGAAGCCAATCTCATGCACTTCCAACTCATGCATGAGAGCTTGTCTAGATTCAGCGAGTCGTTTGCTGGTTTTATGTATGGGTTAAATATGAACGCATTTTGCGTCGACTTTCCGGAGGCAGGTCCAGTCTCGTTTCTACAATCGACCCCCACCCATAGTCAGTTGCTTACAGGAACCTCAAAAGGGGCCGATGGTTGAATCCTTCCGTCGGACGAAGAAGCACGAGGCCCGGCCGGGTATGTATCCTATGCAAGCTCGCCTTTCTCCTCTGGTTTTACGAACAGTCTGCTGAAGCTAGAAGTGACAGGTTCAGCACGGTCACTTGAAAAGGGATCAGCCGAGGTTGATGGAGAAACAACTTTCATGTAAGTCGCGAGATTGTTGAACCATCCTTTTGGCGCCTTGTGTAGCTTAAAAGCTTTCGCGCCCTAGGACTACGGACACTTCTTTTATCGACAACCCCAATTCCCAAAAACAGCCTCCCCAATTTGCAACACCCGAGCCCACGCTATCGCGCACCTCCAGGCAGACGACACGTGGAGGTCGAGGCGCAGGCGGAGGGAGGACAAATGCTCCTAGAGGCACCCGACCGAGTGGCCTCGCCAGACCGCGAGTTAGGGGGTTGCGATGAATCGGTTCTTTTTTTTTCTTCTACGCCCCTCTCATCTCTGGGAGCATGATGTAGCATAGAGCGTTGGCATACAGCACGGCAGCGAGCCGTGACTACCGAGGATAGCCTGCGTAGGCCGCATCGCCAACACGCCGCCCTGATGGGTATCACAGCTTCGGACGAAATCCATGCACCTATCCAAGATTGCGCGTTGTAGGGAAGGGGATATTGTTCAGCGCCAAGTGTTGTAGGAAGCGCGCCGCATTAGTGGGGATGTTGCCCTTTTAGATGATCATTTCAATCTCATTTCCAGCTTCGTGCTTGACCCTCGATGGGTCCGTGTTATCCGTCCGGAGACCAACCGCGGCCTCCGCTTCCTTTTGAGTATAAGGTGTCTCTTGAAGTCGCTTGGCCCTGGCAGCGGATATCATGTTATAATCAAGGAGAATCAAGTCTGGGAAGCCTTGACGCACCTGCGTTTGTGAAATTTGCCCCGCTGGTGGCCCAGCAGGGTGGATTCGGTCTCAAACCACTTCGCACATTCAACACAATACCACCGCCCGGACCCCGGTAGGTCCTCAGAGGATTTAGTGTTCCTGTAACCCTCGAGATGCTTTGGACAGGTAAGGTCGGCCTTGATTTGGTCCAGGTCCCTGCGAAAATATGGTGGTTAGCTGTCACCTCGAGAGTCCGCGATGGTAAGGAGTGCGAACCTCCTCCTCCTTCTTGTCTTAGTTCTTGTACGCTTGTTTCGTACGGCCATACTAAATGCTGCCGGATTGGGTACGGGGATCGAGTGGGAGTGGGGTGTATGTGATGGTGGATCGATCGTGTGCTCTGCTAAGAAGGAATCCTCATGCAGTGTCGGAAAAAAAAAAAAAAAAAAAAAAAAGATTCCTTTCTGATGGTCAGATGAAGTACAAAGTAGTTTAGATTTTGCATACGGAGTAGTCGACAATTGGATTAACCAATGGATGTGGAAATGACCCTCATTAACCCCACTATGGCTTCTTTTAAGAAAATACCCAATTGGATTTGGATATGCAGCAATCAGGAATACTCTTAAAAACAAAAATAGGTCGGGCTTTGGTTGGTTATTAAGCAATAAAGTGGGATTACTTTGTATATTGTACTTCGTTGATGAACCCTCAGCTCGAAGAGTTCAAAGCTCAAACAAGTTCAAATTGTTCCTCCATTTTCACCAGCCAATCCTAATTGATCTTAATCAGAGGAGTAATCAAGGCCAACTCCACACAATGGGGCCGGTCCTTTGCCCATCTCCCTTACGAAGTACACGTAGCGTAGATTGCATTCCAGTGGGCTCCATAGCTCTGGGCATCTAAACTTTACGAAGTGGTTACAAGGTACAGGTAAAATCTTGATCTTGGTTCAGAAGCTTTTTTTTGGGTGGGGTTACTAACACAAGCAACCGAATCTGTGATGGCGGAGGAACTCTCGCAAATACGAGCGGGCCGAGTTCCTGCCGAGGACCCATCCTACGGCAACGAGGAGTTTCGGAAATGGGTCGGCTGTAAGAGGGAGACTCAGCATGGCTACCTTCTTCAGCAGGTGTTGCTTGCACGCCTCAAATAATTTGTTTGAATGGTAAGAGGAATACTGAGGTAAGAGGGATAAAATAATAATAAACATTAAAATCCGAGGCGTCCGATTGAGTATTTATCACATGGGTGAAGTTGAGATCTCATGTTGAAGGTTCATGGTAGAACTAAAGTATACCAGCGAAGTATCTCCTCCTCTCCTCCTAACATTGAGACGTCGTGGAGTTTGTGAATTGGATGCCCAGCCATTGGAGGTCACCTTGGAAACATTCCCAAAAAATTTTTCGACCCCTTCTTCCCCGGAAGCTTCTCGGGTAGCAAGAGCTGTTGCCGCGCCTACAGCATTGGACAGTCTAGTCCCTGAGTCTTTGACAATGCGAGATTGATACTGGAATTGTGCATTGGGTTGGTGCTCGTGTCTCCACGAGTGAGGCGTTCGATACAAACCATGCAGGTACTCCGATGAGTACAAGGCGTGACTACTTACAGCCTCAGGCGGTACTCGTCTGATCGTAACATGACCTCGGTCGTCGATGGCATTTGTGGGACGGAGCTTTCGTCGGGTTCGTTTTGGACGGATAATAATAATCGAGTTTCTCTGATTGGCCCAATGCGTGGCAACCGCTTGTCGTCATAGCTCCAGATGGTCTGGTCCTCCGAGTGGAATTACCACTACGAGCCGCTTCTCCGTTCGTTGTCCGTTGCAGGGGGCAGATTCTTATCCTTAGAGCCGACGGAGCTGTTATTTTTCATCCCTCTTTTCTCTCTCCTTCCCTCGCCGACCAGTCCATTTCTATCCCATATTTTCCACCACATCCCTTCTCACCCGACCTCAGGAGCTTCGTTTCTTTTTCTACCCACATCGACAATTGACGGCCCTCTTGTTTTCATTCCTCAATTGAGCCGACCTGGTCCAGGAGCCTGACATCGTGAACCCCGCTATCACCAGCCTCGTCCTCGCCACAGCGGCCGAACATCGAACATGCCGCTGACAAGGCACGTCTTCTCGGCCGCCCAGAGGGCGGCCGTCCCGACGCTGGGTTCCGGCGTCCGCCGAATGGCTACCATTTCGTCCAATCCTCTGGACAGGAAGGTACGTCCAATATTCAACAGAACTTTCTAGTATGTGGCAGGAACAAGAGTCCCGCTGACGCTACCAATTGCTACAGGTTCGGCAAAACAATTGGGAAGAGGGAAACTTTATCAACTACAAGAAGATGTCGGAAAATCTGGCGATCGTGCGGAGCAGGCTCAATCGCCCTCTCACCTATGCTGAGAAGATTCTCTACTCCCATCTTGACGATCCCCATGGCCAGGATATCGAGCGTGGAGTATCTTACCTTAAGCTGCGACCGGATCGTGTAGCTTGCCAGGACGCGACCGCCCAGATGGCCATTCTTCAATTCATGTCCGCCGGCATGCCCTCGGTCGCTAACCCGGTAACAGTGCACTGTGATCATTTGATTGAAGCTCAGGTTGGTGGCGAGAAGGACTTGGCTCGCGCCAAGAGCATCAACAAGGAGGTCTACGACTTCCTCGCGTCGGCATGCGCTAAATACAACATCGGATTTTGGAAGCCAGGCTCGGGTATTATTCACCAGATCCTGCTCGAGAACTACGCCTTCCCCGGAGGCCTGTTGATCGGCACTGACTCTCACACTCCTAACGGCGGCGGTCTCGGAATGTGTACCATTGGTGTCGGCGGTGCTGATGCTGTCGATGTTATGGCAAACCTCCCCTGGGAGTTGAAGGCGCCCAAGGTCATTGGTGTTAAGCTGACGGGCGAAATGTCTGGATGGACGTCGCCAAAGGGTGCGTATAATCGGTGGAGAATGGGGACCTCGTTTCCCCGCCCCTTCGCCAGACCTCTCTTGAGAGTCCATTATTCAATATCGAGCTGCTAACAGCTGAGTAGACATCATTCTCAAGGTCGCCGGCATCCTCACCGTGAAGGGTGGAACTGGTGCGATTGTCGAGTACCATGGACCCGGTGTCGCCGGCATTTCTGCCACGGGTATGGGAACCATTTGCAACATGGGTGCCGAGATCGGCGCCACGACGTCCGTATTCCCCTTCAACGACCGTATGTACGATTACCTTGCTGCGACCAAGAGGAAGGAGATTGGCGACTTCGCCCGTGTATACGCCAAGGAACTTCGGGAAGACGAGGGTGCCGAGTACGACCAGTTCCTCGAGATCAACTTGTCCGAATTAGAGCCCCACATCAACGGCCCTTTCACCCCTGACCTTGCCACCCCGATCTCCAAGTTCAGTCAGGCTGTGAAGGAGAACGGCTGGCCCAGCGAACTCAAGGTCGGTCTTATTGGATCATGCACCAACTCGTCATACGAAGACATGTCTCGAGCCGCCTCCATCGCTCGTGACGCCTTGAACCACGGCTTGAAGGCGAAGGCCCTCTTCACTGTTACCCCAGGCTCCGAACAAATCCGAGCTACTATTGAGCGAGACGGCCAGTTGCAGACGTTTGAGGAGTTTGGCGGAGTTGTCCTCGCCAACGCTTGCGGTCCTTGCATCGGTCAATGGGACCGTAAGGATGTCAAGAAGGGAGAGGCAAACTCTATCGTCTCTTCGTATAACCGAAACTTCACCGGCCGCAATGACGGAAACCCCGCTACCCACTCCTTTGTCACCTCTCCCGATCTGGTCGTGGCCCTGACCATTGCCGGGTCTCTGCACTTTAACCCCCTAACGGATAAGCTCAAGGACAAGGACGGCAACGAGTTCATGTTGAGCCCTCCCACCGGCGATGGTCTGCCCTCCAGGGGCTACGACCCTGGCCAGGATACGTACCAGGCACCCCCTAAGGATCGGGCGGCTGTCCAAGTCCAAGTCGCCCCTACTTCAGACCGACTACAAATCCTCTCTCCCTTCGCTCCCTGGGACGGCAAGGATGCCCTCGACATTCCTATCCTAATCAAGGCACAGGGCAAGACGACCACTGACCACATTTCGATGGCCGGCCCCTGGTTGAAGTACCGAGGTCACTTGGACAACATCTCCAACAACATGCTTATCGGTGCCATCAATGAGGAAAACGGAGAGGCGAATAAGATTAGGAACTTCACAACTGGCGAGTATGATGCCGTCCCTGCCGTCGCTAGGGACTATAAGAAGAAGGGCATCAAGTGGGTTGTTATTGGCGACTGGAACTACGGTGAAGGCAGCTCTCGTGAGCACGCCGCCCTTGAACCCCGCCACCTCGGTGGTTTGGCTATTGTCACCAGGAGCTTTGCCCGTATCCATGAGACGAATTTGAAGAAGCAGGGCATGCTCCCTCTCACTTTCTCGGATCCTGCCGATTATGACAAGATTAGGCCCGATGATAAGGTAATGTCATTTCCCCACATCCGCTAATTGCGTTGTTTGCCCCCGACCCGAATCCACTCTTCTAATACCGATATGTCTTAATAGGTCGATGTCCTGTGCACCGAGCTTGCCGTCGGAAAGCCTTTGACGATGCGCGTCCACCCCAAGAGCGGGGCTTCCTTCGATGTCGAGCTGCAGCATACTTACAATGAGGCACAGATCGAGTGGTTCAAGAACGGAAGTGCGCTGAACACCATGGCCAAGAACAACAAATAAGCATTTCATCCCAAGATAGATCCTGTTGGCTGTTTTAGTAGTTATGTATAAATGGAATAGGTCTACGGAATAGCTTTCTTTTTCTCGTTTCTTTTATAAACTGATTTCATCGCTGTCTAAGTTACCTTGCCTGATACTGTTATTGGATGAATTTATTGTAGGAGTTTAGCAGTGTGAGCCGGCTGCGTAATTTGCAGCAACTTTT
Source organism: Scedosporium dehoogii (assembly GCA_002812735.1). NCBI lineage: Eukaryota > Fungi > Ascomycota > Sordariomycetes > Microascales > Microascaceae > Scedosporium > Scedosporium dehoogii. The sequence goes on from PGIR01000077.1 coordinate 155,668, forward strand.
ATATACAGTTAATAGCCAATACCGAGGCAGTCATGAACAAGTTCCTGCAGGAACAATTAATTGTATTGATCAACGAGATGCCGGAAACTGCGTCGCATCTCAATTTCCTGGGAACAGGACTGAACAATGAAAAGAGCTATATTGTGACGACTGAAGGATCTGAAGAAGAACCAGCTACCAGAAACTGAAGCAAGATGAGAGAGAAGACTATTTCCTGGCTTTGAGGTTCTTAAAGGTCTTATTATTATTGGCTCCGAGTCCAAGGAACAGAAACCTATGTCTTCACCTGGCGTAAGGAATATTTACAAAGGAGAATTAATACAATAGACTAAAAGATCCGCCAGCAGCCCCTTACATGTTCTTAAATATTCTCTCTATAGTAGCGTGACTAGTTACTCTTAGATTATTATTATATCTACTTTTAATATATAAGTTATATTAAAAAGAGTTTTTATTAATTATTTATTTAGTACTTTTATTAATAATAAATAATAAGTTAATTTAATAAATATATATATATATATATATATAATTAAAAATTAATAAATTTAAATAAATATACTTAAATATTATTTAAATATATTATATTAAAAAAATATAAAAAATATAAATATAAATATAAAATTTTAATAGTAATATATAAATCCTATATAATTAAATTAAAAATTTATTAATATTAATTATTAGAATTTTGAATAATATTTATTTATATATATATATATATATCGGTAGTTCTAATATTTACTGTACTTAGGTCCTTGAGTTCAATCAGCGCTGGGGCCGCGATCCAAACCCTGGCAAACACCACGATGCCGACTTTGACCGCCGTGGTCGGGGCCCGTAGCGCGCTGCTGCATCCTTCACACCTACCGCTGTTTTCTCGACTTGTTATCGCTTTAGTGGCTGTGTCGTCAGTCTTGCTACTTCAGTCCGCCTGGGATATCCGGCAATGGGGATTTCTCGTTCCTAGCAAGGTCGGTATTGTGTCTGGTAAGATATTTTCGTACATCGCCGTGGAAATGACAAATTCGCGTTGACAAGGGACACCTCTCGTAGCATATCGGGCCAACACATATCCGTTCGTCCACACCAGCATCGTCCATGCTGCATTCAACATCGTCGTCCTTGCGCCGCTCATCTCGCGGTTCGAGATGGAATATGGCACCTTGACGTCACTAGCATTGTTTTTTGGCCGTACGCCAATCCCAAGATGAGCCTCCTGCATCAAAATCCTAGGATGACACCTAACGCCCATCTCCAGCATTCTCTACGTTTCCTGCCCTCATATACGTCTTGATTGACCGACTTCTTCTCCATGCTGACGTTGCTGTTGGGGGAGCAAGGTTAGTTGACCTGGGATTCCTGATGATGCATTAGACCCGCTGACACGACAGCATTGGCCACTACAATTCTCTAGCACCTGGATATTTTTGCTTCTCAGCCTGGAGAGTGCGAAAAGTCGAAGGACTCGTTCATCTATGGCGGTTGGATCTTTTCGCATCCCGACCTGGACGGCATTATTGGCAACTGTAACAGTCAAGGAGGTATTTTTGCCTAGTTCTGCTCTCATGGGCCCTATATGTGGAGCCGTTGTCGGGTATGGATGTAAGCGCCTCGACCTCTTCCTTGAGATTAGGCCATATATACTGATGTGTCACGGTTGATTTTCAGGTGGCCTTGGCCTTCTTGCATGGCTCGTTCCTCCAGGAAAGGTGCTGTCATGGCTTGAGGCAAAACTCGCCTTCTTTCTCAAACGACTGCCAAACTACATTACATTCGACCAGAGGGCTCAAGGCCGTTATGGCGTTCTTCCAACGAGTGCCAGTTTCTCCATGCAGCCGGGCGCCATTTCGGAGCCCTTGTGATCAGCGAGTCTATGAGAAGTCTTCTCTGACGCTGTAGTCATCTACTGGGCCTGAGTATATCTTTTTTGTCGCAGTGGTAACGGCCTGTGATTTCTGGCAATCTGGCAATCTTGTCTCGTAGTGAGGGCGACGGCCCATGATCTAAATCAGGCGTAAAAATTATTGTTGATTTAGTCATTAACAAAGCTCTCCTCAATATATATACATATACATTATTATTTTATTATTAGTATTATTATTATTATTTTAAAAATTAAATAATTCAATATATACAGAGTTATTTTCATTATATATATACGAAGTATATTAAAGGGCAATTATTTAATACTTCTAAGAAGGTTACTCTTTACGTCATTTTGTCGCTCGCACCAGACGGAGGCCTTGGTTTCTCCAATTACTAGATTCGCGTCTCCGACTCCTAATTCTTGGCCACATTCCACTTTCATTCATAGCCCAGCGCCCAACCCTCGACGCTGGGTTCACTCTTCGACATGCCGCGACTTCTTGGTAAGTTACGACTGCGATTTTCCTTGCCGCGCTTTACCACTGATAGCACACCTAGCCACTGCTCTCCAGCTTCGTCGCGATCCTCGCGTCCTAAAGCTCCCTCCCTACTTGTCTCTCCTCCTGATCATCGTCGGAGTAACATGGCTTTTGCTCCTTCCGTTTGATTCCTACTCTCGGCGGACATATATATCCGAAAATGCTCTCTTACCGGGACAAGTACATACCTACTTCAGTGGAAGTGATCAGAATGTCTTTCGGGCATACCGAAGTGAAGTTAATGAGCTCTCCAATAAGACCAACCTCGAGTATGGATCCCGTATTCAGACAACGTAATTATCGACGATTAACTTGAAGGTGCTAGGGTCAATGACAACCTCGAGACAATACTCAACAGCATTGGACTGAAAGTCTCCCGACAAAACTACACATACCACTCCTCCGGTCATCGTTTTACTGGAGAAAACATATATGCCATTCTGCAGGCACCGAGGGGTGATGCAACCGAAGCTATAGTATTGGTTGCGGCCTGGAGGAATATGGAGGAGGTGTTGAACAGACAAGGTGTTGCTCTCGCTTTAACTCTCGCACGCTATTTCAAAAGTATGGGACAGCAAATCCCTCCCCTCTGCCCTCTACTGCTTCGCATGATGCTTACAGGTCTCTTAGGGTGGTCACTTTGGTCTAAGGATATCATATTCCTATTTCCCCCGGATAGCAGGACAGGGACGCAGGCCTGGGTTGATGCCTATCACGATTCCCACAACCAATTGTGGGTAAACCCCCTACCAATCAAGGCCGGTGCCCTACAAGGGGCTATAGCCATTGATTATCCACAGGAGAAAAGATTCAAAGCAGTCCATATCGTCTACGATGGCGTCAATGGCCAGTTACCCAACCTTGATCTAATCAACTCTGTCGTGCATATCGCCGGCGGGCAGATGGGGTTCGGCTCAACCCTTCAGAAGATGTGGCATCATACTGATTCCTACCACGGTCGGCTACGAACTATGCTCCGCGGGATGCTGAATCAAGGACTCGGTTGCGCAACCGGTCCTCATAGCAGCTTCATTCCATATCATGTGGATGCCGTGACCCTGCAACCTTACGGGGAGGGATGGCAGGACGAGATGGCAATGGGTAGGCTGATTGAAGGATCATTTCGAAGTCTCAACAACTTACTCGAACACCTTCATCAGAGCTTCTTCTTTTATCTTCTCATGAGCAAGGACCGGTTCGTTAGTATTGGCACGTATCTTCCAAGTGCCATGCTCCTGGCTGCGAACTTCACAATAATGGCAACGTATCTCTGGGTGAAGAGTGGGCACTCTCATCGCCCCGCCACAGGCTCGCCGTCACCTAACCCTGACCAAAAACAGCAAACGCACCCCGGCCCGACAACGGGCGCAGAGAGGGAGCTGTTCCTTCCCTTGACTCTGGTCATAGGCTGCCACTCGATTGGTGTGTTGCCGCTGTACATTTTCAATCATGCTCCTGCTCACGTAGGTTCATCCGATATCCTCGGGTTTCCCCCCCATAGGCGTCCGCTGACGGTATTACAGCTTCTTTCGCCCATACTACTCGCGCTTAGTATTGCCACGTGCGTGTTGCCTCATCTTCTCTCATGGTTTCTTAGTCGTTACTGCAACCCAACACTTCGACACTATCTCCTAGCCAAGTGCTTCTCGTTACTCCTCCTTGGCATGTTCCTGTCCTCATTGGCGACTTTGAATTTCCCTCTGGCCTTCTTTGTCGGACTCTTGGCGAGTCCCATGTCTTTTGCTGTGCCTTTTTGCAAAGATAGCCGGCTCAGATTTCCCATTGCGTGTCTGCTTAACGCACTAGCGCCGACGACGGTCCTGTATGTTATGGCCTCACTCGTGGGCATGAATACCCACTCATTTCTGCTAGAGGCAGCGTTTAGTTGGAACGTTTGGGGGAACTACACACCCTTTGTTATCTGGTGTGTTTGGTGGCCGGTGTGGCTTGTTGGATCTGTCGTGCTTCTAGGATCATCTACAGACTAAGCAGGCGTCAGCGGCTGGCTGGATACTCTGCGTGCAAGATGGCATGGTGTTGTTGCTGTACGAATAGCGAGGTTAGAGCTTCCTGGAGAACGTGTGTTAAGTACATCATGGAGACAGGTCTTGAAGCGTGTTATCGGCATATCGATTTACTCCCTTTATACTTTCTATGAATAGGGAGCCCGGAACCAGCATCACTCCTGTATTCTCCCATCCCTCCCTGTGTATCAAACAGCCCAGACATCCTTTCCAGCGTTTTCAATGTAATGACCTAAGTCATTTACACTAGAATCCCACTCCAACAACCTTTGGCGCATGTTGTCAATCTGCTTCATATCGAGGACCTTGGGCTGTACCCAGGTGATGTGGGCGATTTGATCGACCTGGTCGATGGTGCCTCTAAGTAGCCCTAGACTGAAGGCCTTCATAATTAAATGTTCGATCTCGTTCGGGCGGACCTTGGTCGACTCGGCCACGTCGGTGAATGAGATAGATCTCTCGTGCGGCGGTCGTTGGAAGATAGCCTCAGTGAGAGCTGCTAGATATATTTTTTGACGAAGTTCGGCGGAGTGCTCATGCAGGAGCTTGTTAGATGCGATGTGGTTTGCCAGGCGGTCAAAGGCATCGAGATCACCCCGGTTGAACGCGAAGAGTAGCTCTCGAAGCCACGGATATTCCTTGGAGGAGACAAGGGCATCGAGGATTGGATGCAGAAGAAGCTCGCCGAAATTGTAGATGCTGGCCGATACAAGCGCTGCAACGCTGAGGTGGTAGGCTCGGCTCTCCTTTTCTTCGGGAGAAAGAGAGTTCAGGTCAATGCAAGCGAGGTACAAAAGGGCATTGCGATAGTATGCGGCGAAGTCTGTAATCATCTGTTTGACAAGGCGTGGTTAGCCATGGCTGGATGTCAATCGCTTCTCGATGGTATTCTGGCAATCGAACCTGGTAATACGTTGAATTCGCGTCATAGAAAGCAGCATGTACGACGGTCTCGACTGAAGAAAAGCTGTCCAGGATCCTTTCACAGTTCGACAGGTCCCTGCGAGCGCCATCACGGTCGTGTAACTCCAGCTTGACTCTCGCGACGGCGACGGAGGCATAGACCAGGGCGTCTTGCGTGTTCTCGTTATCGACTTTCTTCGCCACGGCTTCTAGGAAGTGAAGTTTTTCGTGATCATCTGGGTGTGACCGCCTCGTCAGTTGTTAAATGCAAAGGTGTTTAGAAGCGCGGTTTCGTACCTGGGCATTGCGTCGAAGCTGCCAAGGCAAGCTCTACAAGCTTCAGCTGGTTAATCTTATCGGCAAATTTCGATATGAAGGTTTTATAGAAAGGTAACCGCTGTGGCTCGCTGCGCGGGTCACGGAAGAAGTGTAGAAGCGCCTCCGTCAGTTGATGCCAGAGTTTGCGCTCCCAGAAATTCTCAAATTCTAGAACAAGTCCTTGGAGCTCCTCCGGGGCTGCATCTCTCTGGTCCGCCAAGAAATCTGGGATTGTATCGTAACTCATCGTGAGGACCGGGTTTGGCCGCAATCGGTGCTAGGCGAACAGAGATCCTCCTCAAACTGGGGGGAGTGGGATGGATTAGCGATGGCTGCCTAGAAACGGACGATCGGAAGAAGCGGTTCTGAAATAATTATTTGGCAAGAGGAAGGCCTATGTATGTCCAGAGCTTTCGTTTACCATGAAGGACAGCTATTGTGGTTGGAGTCCGACTGAAATGGACGGAGATATGAAGATAGAAGCTGGGCCTCGTGCTCTCCAAGCTATCTCGATGTCATGGACTGGTTGCTGACAGTCGTGGCCTTGGTAGCCTAGTGCGCTGAAGCTTTGTGGTTGGTGGCAATGAATCTGAACAGTCACCAGCTGGCACCAGGATTCCAGAAAGCAGCACCGTGTGAGGTCATTCATGAGGAAGTGGGAGATTAGTATGTACAAGACCGATGTACCTTGACTTGTCCACAGGTACGAAGCACGAAGTACACAGGGTACTTTTCCTTAGGTACGAAGGTACCTACCTCTACGAAGTATATTATCTCCTCTTCGACTTGGAAGTGAGCGGTATTCTTGCATGGGCGGATGGATGAACAGGGTCACATGATATGGACTACATTCTGAAATGCTAGGAAGGTATTTTACTTGCCTCCATCAATACAATCCCCATCCGATCAGCACCTTCGTCTCGCGAAGCCCCAATTAAGGTCAATTGAACCGGACCAAAGCATTCCAGCGCTGCAGCTCGGTCACTGCCAATATGGTGTCTGTACAGACCGCAGTGCGGTCGTCTCGAAAGCTTGCGCGGAATATTACGCGCAATATTCCTCGGCAACAACCGCTGTCAGACATCGCCATCACCCGAACTGGCAAGCCAATCCTGCGCACGCAGGGTGGACGGTGAGTTTCTGACGTTTTCGACGCTCATCAATACAACCTAGCGGCTCGGAATCTAACATGTCGCTGCGGGCAGGTCGTCTCTTGGAGGTAAAGTTCGATCGACGCAGCCACGACGGCACAATGCTCTGACATGAAGGCTAGGTCACACGGCAACGGTGTTCGGAGCCACGGGACAACTCGGTCGATATATCGTCAATCGCTTAGGTTTGGACTCTCTATCGCCCTCTCGGAATCTGGTGGTCTTGAATGATACTCATGCCTATGCCCAGCTCGCCAGGGATGCACCGTTATTGTTCCCTTCCGGGAAGAAATGGCAAAGCGCCATCTTAAGGTCTCTGGTGACCTTGGACGTGTGGTTTTCATTGTACGTCTCCAGTGGAACCTCCCAGTACTATTTGTCCTGCGATTGCTCCCGGATGTCACTAATATCAAGATAACAAACAGGAGTACGACCTGAGGAACACGCAATCGATCGAAGAGAGCATCCGTCATTCAGATGTCGTCTACAACCTAGTCGGTCGCAACTATCCCACGAAGTAAAGCTACCGCCAATCCCATCCGCACATGAAGTGAGAAGGACAGGGAAGTTGTACTAACTCCTCGATAGGAACTTCTCTTTGGAAGATGTTCATGTCGAGGGAACCGAACGTATTGTCGAAACGGTTGCAAAGTACGATGTCGACCGGTACATCCATGTTTCCTCGTACAATGCAGACCCAGCCTCCCCGTCCGAATTCTATGCAACGAAGGTACCGATAACCCAATTCTCGGTCCTTTCTAGTTGTTAACATCGTTCGCTAGGGTCGCGGCGAAGAAGTCGCGCGAAACATCTTCCCTGAAACCACCATCGTCCGGCCCGCACCCATGTTCGGTTTTGAGGACAATCTCTTGTTGAAGCTTGCCAGTGTAATGAGTCTCACATCCAACCACATGCAAGAGCGGTACAGACCTGTACATGTACGTCCATCGACCAATTCCCTTCCATGCTATGAACGAAACATCTAATGATAACAACTGAAGGTAATTGATGTCGGTCACGCCCTTGAACTCATGCTTTTTGACGACGGCACGGCGTCCCAGACCTTCGAGCTCTACGGACCCAAGGAGTACTCCACAGAAGAAATTGCCGCTTTAGTCGACAGAGAAATATATAAACAACGCCGGCATATCAACGTACCTAAGGCCATTCTCAAACCCCTCGCCGGCCTCCTTAACAGTGTTACCTGGTGGCCGTACCTATCCGCCGACGAGGTTGAGCGCGAGTTCATCGACCAAAAGATTGATGATACGGCGAAGACCTTCAAGGACTTGGGCATCGAGCCAGGCGACATCAGCAACTTTACCTATGATTATCTCGTATGTCTTCCAGCCCCAGCACTAGTTTCTTGGGCGTCTGATGGGCTAATTTTCTTGCAGCAAGGATTCCGCAGCTCAGCCTTCTACGACCTTCCGCCGGCTACCGAAAAGGAGAGGAAGGAGGAGCGCAAGTATCTCCACGTACTCGATGACCAATAAATGGCGCGATACGGCGACAGCCACAGGGCGATATTGGGAGGAGTGTAAATATGTATATAAAATTGTGCTAGAAGCCCAACGCTGCGTGTCGCATGTGGATCGGCTTTCATGTAGGCCTTGTCGTCTTGACTAATAGAATCAGTCTTTTCACTCTCCAACAGGTCTTGGCATTCAACCACAAGCCGATTCGGGACATTCATAAACCCTTAGGCTCTTGGCTCTTCTGGCTTTTGACCGGCCATCCTTTTCACCTCATCAACCCCCAACCAACTCTTACGAAGTTGGTGAAGACACGAGGTCTTACTCGATGGCCACGTATTTACTTGATCTTCGAAGTTTCACGACACCTTTACCATTGCCTCTTCTAGCCCCCAATCAGTAGTAACACTTGTCTAAGCATCCTCAAATAAATACAATGGCAAGCCTACACTTAGATAGCGACGACGAACCGCTGTATGGAAGTTGTCCTGTCAAGACCATAGCATTTATCTAACTGCGCAAGTAGGACCCTTTCAGACCACGCCTTGGCTGCATTAGCGGAGTTCAACCTCGAGCGGGATGCCCAAATACGGGAGTTTGAGAGAGTCAAGGCGATAGCTGAGGCCGAGAGGACACGAGGTATTCCTCTTACTATCGAATCATTCACTGAGGACTGGGGTCATAGTCAATTCTGGGTATGCCCACCCCCCTTCTCTTGCCTCACCGCAGTAATCATGTCTGGACGGGGGCGGTTGCTGGAGCATCGCAGCTTGGACAAACAGGTGACACACGGGGCAGTTTATAGCCCTCGGTGGTTTTTCTTTCATTCGGTTGAACTGACATGTCGGCCCGGGCAACTCACGTCCGGATGAGGCTCGAAGTATGCAGAGACAACGGCAAACTTGTTGGCCCGTGAATTGTTAAATGGCACATCTCTGGGCACGAATATTGCATTCGTCTCAACACCGAGCGTCTTTGTTGCAGCCAAGAATTTGGTGGCTGAAATGCCAGTTGCAGAGCGACCAAACTTGATGCTGCTGGAATTTGATGAACGGTTTCGCGTCTTCCCCGAGTTTGTTTTTTACGACTACCGGCGTCCTTTCAAACTCCCAGGTAATAATAACCCACGAGACTATGACGTCCCCCCGCGTGGGATTGTCTCCGGATCGGAAGACCGGGGGAGGCTAACACAATTCATGTCTCTGCAGCTAGCTTAAAGGGTAGCATCGATCGAGCTATATGCGATCCGCCGTTCCTCAATGAAGACTGTCACACAAAAGGTTGGTAAGCCCCCAATAGAGCGCCGTGACGGGCCTCGCCTTGTCGAATGCCTGCGTCGGTGGCTAGAAACTAACCGTATTAGTGGCGCTCACGGTTACGTGGCTTATGAAGGCCACGGATGATGTGAAACTCTTGATGTGCACTGGAGAGCGAATGCGCCCATTGATCTTGAGACTGTACAAGAAGTTCGGTCTCCAAACCACGACTTTCGCTCCGACTCATAGCCGAGAGCTAGGGAACGAATTCTTCTGCTACTCGAATTTTGCTAGCGGAAATTGGTCGTGGCTAGGTGATGAATAATAGCCCGGTGAAGGAGCCTATGGGGCTGGGATTGACAGAGTTGGAGGGCGTGTAGGGTCCTAGAAAACTACCTTGCTTACAATAAGGGATGGGCATCCATGTCTTGTAACGTTTAGGATTACGGTTCACAATATAATCCTTGACACTCCTCTCCGAACCCAGTTTCTTCAGCTTCGGCGATCCCTCTGGTCCATTCACCGCCTATTTCCCCGGTCGCTGGTGTAGGCCTTAGCTACATTACACTGCCTGCCGCGAAGCCGCGATCGGAGTGGTGATGACCAGGCCTTCGTGTCGGAGCCGTAGTGGGCCGCATCGCGCACCAGCACGATGTCGGATTAGGACAGATACCTAACACAATAGAAAAGCAGGTATGCCTGCGAATTCAGGACCTCTGACCTGGTTGCCAACATGACTTTGTGGTCATTGAACAAGAACCACTGCAAGCTATGGGTTAGCTAAAGTTGTCATGGTTTGTTCTCGTAGTTGAGTCGCCACTAGGGCAAACTTACCTGATCCCCCACACGACAATATGATAGGTAATGGCCTGAAGAACCCAATGTCGATTAGAGGAGAGCCAGACGAATGATCACGGCACGATGCGACTTACCAGTGTCAATGCTTCCCACATGCACGACAACACCGACGAGATCATACTCGTGTGCTCGTGCTAGCTCGGGGTAGTTGTGTAGCTGATGATTTTGAAGGCCAAGGTCACGGCCTTTGCTGGTGTAAGGGAGCATGTTCATTTCGAGGGGAAATTGGACGGGCGTTTCAATTTTAGACGGAGCGATCTCATGCCGGCCATGCTTAAACTCGAACCGCTACGAACAAAAAGTTGAGTCACCATGCCGAGGAAAAGGAAGAAAAGGGGGGGGGGGGGGCAGGGTGATAAATATGACCGCCAGAAGAAAGAGAGATAAAAAATGGGGAAATAATAAGAAGGTAAAAAGAAGCGGCTAGTACTAACCTTGAGATGGATGGCGAGGACATTTGGAAGACATTTTATGCTCGTACGTCGCCTCGCTTGCTGCGAGGACCTGCATTCTTGACAGCGATACTCGCACTTGTCAGATTTGATGTATTCAGCATCGAGACATTCGCGGAGCGTTAGAGGTTTGGGGTCTCCTTTCTTCCGTTTTTGCGACAACGATTCCAGTCCGAGGCTAAGGTCCAGAAAGGATTGCACAGCATCAGTTGAGGTGTTGCATTTCTGGCAAGTAGTTGTTGTGAGCATCTTGCCATAGAAGATTTGGTGAATGACGCAGTTGCAGCTGTGTTCGCTTCCAACTTCGGGCCTCTTTCCGTCGCCGTTGCGTTCGTGAAGCTCCTCTGCGAGGAATTGAAAGAACTCATGAGCGTCCTGCTCCTTAGTCGTTACAAGGTTTTCGAACGCCTTTTTGTCAGAAATCCAAAAACCCGAAAGTATGTTTGCTGCGGTATATCCGTTGGTGCTTTCCACGGCGTAGAAGTCTTGAAATATATCATCCATGGCGCAACTTAGACAATGGGGTACATTGCAGTTAGTATGCCCGTCTCTCAGGTAAAAATTCCTAAGGAGGGGATTATGAAGAAAGCATTGTAGGATAACATTCTGGTAGCAAGTTGCGCCAGCATTGTAGATTCCTCGAAGGCCGTTAGCCCGACACGACGGGGTGGTTGTGTTGGCCGTGATGTACTTTGGGTCATCCTTGATGGGATCGGCGGGCTCTTCATATTTCCGTTTTCGATCTCGTTTGCCTACAAGCGCGGTTAGACTGGTGTGTTGGGAGAGCGACATCGAGCAGGCCTCCCCATCTCGCCTTTCACCTACTCCAAAACGAGGCAGTCCCCATTTTCCGGATCCTGAGCTCCTCAAAAGTGGGATCCCAAATCAAGTCGTCGCACATCTGGCAATAGAGATAGCCCGTTCGAGAGTCGACATCTACGAGGCGCTTATTAGTTGGCGAAACCCGGTGGCGAAAACGACCACATTTTGGGGATCACATACAGAATCGATGGGCCTTCTTGGTACCGTGTTTGATTCGATCCTCTTCTGTCACTATTGTTGGGCACTGTAGGCAGAGATAGTTGGAGGTGATGGTATAGGAGGCGCTTCCGTTTGTATCCTTGGTTGCTTGCAGCGGCCCTGTCGGGTTGTCGAAAATTTTGCGAAGCATAAGCCTATAGTGACCGAAGCTTTGGTTGAGGTTATCCTGGCTGGATGTCAGGAGACGTCCAAGATGCTCTGAGGAAAGCGAATCAGCCACATGTACCACTCTCTAGCAAGTTTCTAAGGGGCATCTTGGGAGATGACGAACCACAACCAAACATAGGCTTTCCAGCCGTTGGTGAGTTAATCTTGGCCGTCTTGGACGGCGAAGCAGGAGTGGCCATGGCGTCGACCCTTGAAGGAAGTTTGCAAAACTGGGGAGGTATGATTGTGCTTGTAGCCAGCTCCCAAAAGAACCCAAAGAATGGCTTGGCTGGAACCAAGACAGAGCTTGCCAGGTTGGGATGCTAGCTACCTTTTTCCAAGGGGGTAAGTAAGGGGGAGCTGGCGGGAAGTTTGCAAGGCCTGCCAATGCCTGAAGTGTGAATAATAATAATTCTAGAAAGAATAACAAAGCTCATCCACTTGTGCTATCAAAAGCAGCTGCATCTGATCTTTATCTTGGGGAAGATGGACGGTGCTTAGTGCACATTGGAGCGTCGGATTCTTTGGAAAGTTCAAATAACCAATTGGCCCGACCCAGTAATTACATATTCCCTTGATGCAGTAATGCCAATGCTAAAAGCATGAGGGTATACGTCATAGATGGAAATTCAGTTAAACAGTAATTAATTAATAACAGCATGTTTTGAGCCTGGCGATCATCATTGCCATTGCAAGAGATCAAATACTCATTTATTAAGAACATTTTGGTTATCATATGCAAAAGAGCGAATGTGAAGTTCAAAGAGAAAACCTCTCCTGCTGCTCCTGACAGGGGAAAAGGAAAGAGAAAAAGAAAGGGTCAGAAAAAGAAAAAAAGAAAGAAAAACGAAAAAAAAGAGAAAAAAAGAGAGAGAAAAAAAAAGGGAGAGGAAAGGGAAAGGGACAGGAAAAGGGCCACTTAAACAGCTCCTCGTCATAACCTGCATTGTACATCACTGTCTCGCCCAGTTTTACAAAGTATCAACTAATAGTGAAATCTGGACGAGGGCTGGAGTGATGAATGATAAGGAATCGTACGTGCAAGATGGGTATGTTCCACTTTGTCATCCGCGAAGTTTTAGTTTATATGAAAAATACTCTTCGAGCTGCGGGCTCCGGGTTGCAATAGTCCGACGCCACGAGTACTTTGTATGAGCGTCAGGTCAATGCATTTGTCAAGACGATAATCACCGGGCTCCGCACAGACCCGTACGACAACCAGTCCTTGCCGAGATCTCAAAGATGAAGTATCACGGTTGCGGCGGGGTTCTGACGTTATGACAACCCCTCATGACACTAGCAGCATAGAATGGGGGTGCAGGTTGAGGCACCTCGGCTTAAATCCGGTAGTCTGGGACGGAAATATCTACAAAAAAGGGTCGCCGCTTGCACCTTCGGGAACCGCGCGATTGATTCCAAGGCCGATTCAGCCTCAAACCGCGAGCCTAGGGAAATATCAAATACAAGCAATCGTACTTAGGGGCGGCACTCTAGGCGCGTCAAGATCCAGCGGGTGACCCGTGGGCTGGTGCTAATTGAAAGCTTGAAAGCTCCCCCTCGCCTAGCCTCCCAATCAGTTTCCTGCAAACCCTTTTCACCACTGAAATTCCTCACCGGTCATGGCATTCCAACCGACACCACTTCGTGAGGTTGAGCGCCTTAGCTCTGCTTGTATTCGCATCCTCGGCGGCAACCCGGGGAAGTTTACGCTCCAGGGAACAAACACCTACCTTTTGGGCACAGGGAGACAACGCATGCTCATCGACACCGGCGAGGGTCGGCACTCGTGGAAGGAAGCACTGCAGCAGACGTTGGCCAAAGAAAACGCGTCCGTGGGGACGGTGTTAATTACGCATTGGCACCACGACCACACCAAGGGCGTTCCACACGTCTTGGAGCTATGTCCAGGTGCCAAAATATACAAGAACGATCCGGAAGCGGACCAGATCGCCATCGCCGACGGCCAGCGATTCGCTGTCGAGGGTGCGAACCTGGTGGCTTACCACACACCCGGGCATACGCGAGACCACGTGACATTTGTCTTCGAGGAGGAAGACGCGCTGTTCACGGGTGACAACGTGCTCGGCCATGGCACCGCGGTATTCGAAGACTTATCCAGTTACCTCGCGAGCTTGGAACGTATGGAAGGGTTGTTCAAAGGGCGGGCGTACCCGGGCCATGGCCCGGTGCTAGATAATGGTCCGGCAAAGATTGTCGAGTACCTTCAACACCGCAAAGACCGCGAGGCACAAGTCGTGGGGTTGCTGACTTCGAGGAGAGCAGAGACCGGGAAGGTGGGAGCCTGGACCATCAAGGAACTTGTGCAAGTAATATATAGTGATGTGCCAGCCGAGCTCCATCTACCAGCTAGCCACGGTGTGCTGCAAATATTGGCGAAGCTGGAGCGAGAGAGCCGAGTCTTCCGCGATCAGCACAGGTGGAGACTGTAGCATTGCACGCAGTAATGAAAGAGGATGGGCTGTTCTTGGCCCTTTGGGGGGACCAGAAGAATTGCCGGCCGGTGCGGCTTTTGACGTGTGCTTCCGCCGCCCCTCGGGGTTTTCTTTCTCTTGTTTCTTCCTTTTTTTTTTTTTCCTTTTCTTCTTTCCTCATTTCCTCTTGACCACTCACTATCAACTCTATAGGAGTATATCATACCAGATACGTACTTTTTCCTGTCTTTGAGGTGGGGTCAATAAAAGGTGCATTGTGCAATCTTCAAATTGGTTTCCATCGAGGCACGGTTAAAGCTAACAGAGCCGATGATAATGATCGGGTCCGAACATTTAAACGAATAATATCGCGGGCGATTAGTCCAGTCGTAGGTGGCGCCATTTCTTCAGTGCTATAAGCGTGTGTTGGTCTGCCGGTGCCAGCAACAGGTATTTTCTGGAAGAACCCCAATAACCAACACTGAAATGGGAATGGCGGTATACTTTGTAGTGAGGAACTATCCATTGGCGCGTGTCTTCATCTCAACCTGGATAGTCAGCATCAACACATAAAGGTTACTTCGTAAACTAATAGCAGTTGGTTGTCATGAGGCTTACGAGAACCAGAAGTGATGTGGGCGGAAGATATGGACTCCACTATTGCCGGACCTGCTCCGTCAAGTCCGTGTCTGCCCAGTCTGACCGGTTTGAAGTCTGACCAGTCTGGCAAGCTTCACCTAAACCCTGCGTCCTGGGTATCAGTTACCCCGCGCAGAACACTCGTACTACTTCTGTGCTTAGATTACTTCGTTCTCGCCTGTAGTATCACACGAAGAAGGAGAACAAAGTTAAGGAGAAGAAGGAGGAGACGGTGTACCTCCTGTGGGCATTTGCGAAGTACTTTGTACCTTGGTACACCGCCTGTCAGAAATACATCATTGATAGAAATCCTATCGGTCGATAGCCTTGTTGATCGACCCTCGTTCCTCGTTCCTCGCTCCTCGTTGCTCGTTGCTTGCTCACAATCAGTGAAAGTGCTCATGTTCAAATTGCAAGTTGCATTTTGTGGTTGCTGGTGCAGGTTGCCCCACTTCCAACGGGAGAATCGGCTGCTCACGCTAGCGCACGGTACTTGCAATGCTACCTCGAATTGATCCAGTCACAGTCTCGCAACGCAACATCTGATCCTCTGCTTGTCCTGACGTCGAAAGCTCCAGAAACTTTTCTTGTCGTCTGTTCCCGTGCGAATTCCGTCGATTCTCCGTGGCCGGCCCGGGAGAGAAAAAAAACACGTACGAACTACGCCTTTTCATAGAGCGCTAACATCAGGACTGCGCATCTGAGACTGCGTTCGTCGATGGAGCAAAAGGGATTGCTTTGCCCTACTTGCACTCTCGATACTTGTACACTACTTTGTATACATTCACTCCATTATGAACGCTGGAGTGGAGGTGCCTGGGCACCATCCATTTCCCAGTGGTCACTGACGTGCGTGCCAAGGTCATACTTTTCGTTTGATCCCATCACGGTCAACTCGCACACAGAATTCGGAAGCTTCGGAAGATGCAGTTTCCCCAGCAGCCCAACCATCCTGCAAGACTCGCCTCGAGTAAAACCAGGCCAATGGAGCACCACTCCTCGGTAACTTCATTTCCTATGGTGCTTTGCCTTTCTCGATCCGGCCGAAAATCTGATTTCTAAGATCCACCGGGGCCGGCGTTAGCTCACCAACATCAACACCCCCCCTTCCCGCCTATAAATACATAAATTCCTTGAGCAATCTTTGTCCGCCTCCCTGTATACTTTGTAAGCTGTAGGCTGTCTTTTCCTAGTGATTTGGTGACTTGGTGACTCGGTGACTCCCCGACCCAACTGAGAAGTCGAATCGGTAACTCTCGTCTGAGAACAACCCTCCATCCAATCTTTAGGTTTGAGCCTCTCCCAGTCAGTCACCTTTCAGATCCCTTCCAGTTCTCTCCAGTTCACCTTGTCTAGGCGGGGTTATTCGCGGTAAAAAGAAAGAAAGAAAGAAAAA